>PITA01021395.1:6292-32878 GCA_004023965.1 Spilogale gracilis
CCCCCCCCCAGGTAGCAGATCTTAAAACCAAAGCTGTAGCAAAAACAGTAACTCACTGGTCTGGCACATTTGCAGCCATCATCTTCTCTTCCTCATAATGGCCATGTGAGGTAGGCGGGGCCCAGGCATAGTCTCCACCAGACAGATGAAGAAGCAAAGCTCAGAGAGATCAAGTCATTTACTTGAAGTCACACAGCAAGCAAACAGCAGGGCAGGAAGAGGGCCTGGGTCTTCTGCCACCTGATTCCATCCTTGGTTCTGCGACACTCTGCAGTCTCCTCTGTGCACTTACCATTTCCCAAACCTTATCTAAGGCACGTGACAGCCAATATTTGTCTATTTTATAACCTTTAACTTCACCCCAGCTAAACTCCTGCTGCCACTGTCACCTTATGTTTGCCTGCTATTACAATCTTGGCCTTATCTCTGATGCCGGTGTTGCAGGCTCCGAGGGGCAGGGCAAGCGAATAACTGACGGTGGAACCTCAGAAGCAGCTGCCCAGTTCTTCAACAGATCTGATGTGTGTGTCAAGGTCACACAGCTACCGAAAGAGAAGCTGCATTGGGAACTGGCACATTTGACTTCCCACCTGGCTCTTTCCAGAACTCAGTTTTGCCTTGAATGGGAAAAGCAGAGATGGAGCAGTGGACAGAGAGGGTGCTTGGAGAGGTGAACCCTTCCCTAGCCAAACCAGGAGCCCAAAGGTCTCCAGCGCACACCCGGGGACTGCATCCTCTGGGCGGTGTGTAGCCCATGAGAGTTGAAGCCATCAACACCTGAAAAAGGAAAACTAAAACATCAGATTGATCTTCGGGTTGGTGGGTGGGATTAGAAGTCACACCATTGCTGATAAAGATGCAGAGATCCTACGCTGAGTCACCAAGCTGTCCTGACGTTCGAGCTCTGCGCTGGGCTCCAGGAGACGGTTGCAGCCTTCCTACGTAAGGCTACCATGGCTGAGAGGAAAAAGGCAGCAGTGGAGACAAAAACAGCTTTCCTGTGAGGACTGTGAGGTCTGTGGGGGGCAGAGGGCAAGCGGAAAAATGGTCCTGGCAGGAATGCTACTGAGGACAGCAGCGGCAGTGCCTCCTTGGCCCTCGCCACACACCAGCCCTGGGCTGAGTGCTCCTGAGCTGTGCTAAAGGGATTAAACATACCCAGGTTTGGAGCTAGCCATTCAGGTTTGCATCCAGTTTCTGGAGTCCAATGCTTGTCTCTTATATGACCCTGGGGAACCAACTTCATCTTTCTGACCCTGGACTTCCCTAGGAATACAGTGATCATTCCCATTCCCGCCTCCTCAAGTTGCTGTTTAGAAAAGATGCTTACAACGCAAACCCTGGCAGATGCTGGAGTCTGGTAAGTGCTCCGGTGGGAGTTGGTGACCCTCACAGGGGCCAAGGTGAACACCATCGTCACCTCCGCATCAGTCATGGACCTGAGGCTTACGGAGCAATAGTGAGATGCCCAGATTCCCAGGACGAAAAGCCCCATCTTCCACACAGGTGGGTCAGCAGGTTTTGAGAAGCCCCATTGCTTCCTCAAATACATCCAGGGGTACAAAGTCTTTGGGGCATTGTGGAAACAAGACTGCTTGGCCCAGGAATGTGGCTGCCGGCAGAGGAGCTGCCCAGGCCTAGAGAGGCCACCCGTCCAGTCATGGTTATCTCTGCTCTTAACTGCCCCCAAACGCTATGAAGCAGCCCACACCTTAACCCCTTTTACACAGGAGGAACTTGAAGCCCACAGACGGTGGGTAGTTTGCCTCTGTGCCCTGGGGATCTGAGATTCCAGCCCAGGCTGCCTGGACCCAGGGCTTGGAGGGGGACCCTCATCAGCACCTTATTTCCCTCCTTGCTGGGCTTTGGGAGTCAAAAAACACCTTCTCCAATCTGAGTTGATCTGGTGCCCCCAGAGTCCTGCTCCAACCCAACAACCTCCATAATGATAGACCAGGAAAATGGGTAAACACTACAAAGCAAGGGTTTATTGTATTATTAAATGTCTGGACCTTAGAAAGCAAAGAACATGTCAATAATGTAGATTAAAATTAAAAGTATATATGTGTCTATTACAATAAGCATAGCATAAAACTGAAAACAATGAGAACATATACTTCCAGGATTTAAAATGACTCTACAAAGCAAAAAAGCCACAAAATGAGTGAAACTCCAATATGTATCTTTGTTGTTTCACACCCTTTTACAGAAAGAGAATAGTCAAAATTCACAGAATAGGCAGAAGATACACTTTAGCGAAAATATAGATAGCAAATGCACATCTGAAAAAAAATGCTCCTTGTGACTCCTTAGCGAAATGCAATTACAACACTGAGACAGCACTACACACTTATAAAGAGCTAAAATGAAGAACAACTGACCGAACTAAACCATTCACTAGGATGTGAAGGAAATGCAACTCTCATACACTGCTGGTAAGAATACAAAAAGGTGTAATAATTTAGATCACAATTTGCTAATTTCTTTAAGTTAAACATTTATCTACCCTAAGACTAAGACTTTCCACTCTGAGTTATTGATAAAAGGTAAATGAAACACATATCCATATAATTACACACGAATGTTTGTACCGACTTTATTTTCCATAGGCAAAAGTTAGAAATACTCAAATGTCCATAAACAAGTTAATGGGTAAACTAATAGTGCAATCCTCAAAGATAAGAATACTTCTCAGCCAAAAAACAGAAACAAAAAAAATTGAACTACTCATTTACCATTGACAAATCTACAATTATTTATGCAACATAAAAGTCGGAAAAAAGAAAAACAACTTTGACTCCTACTATATATAGAAAATAAAGTCTTCTCTTATATAATGGAAAGTAAATCAGTGGTGACTTGGAGGGCTAGGAAGGCAGGTAGAGGGATTATTAAAAGACATGAGATAAATACACAATGACGTGTACAATCACTATCATGACTGTAATGTTCCAGGTTTGTAAGTATGTCAAAATTAACTACATTTCCAGTATGTACAGTTTATTACATGTAAATTATACCTTAATAAAGCTTTTCAAAATGATTCAAAATAAAAACATCTGTGTCCAGCTTTTGGGAAAATGGGTTTTCCAACCCTACATTCACTGCACATTCTCACCCTGTGGAGGTCAGTTTTGCTCATTGAAAGCAAATGTAGTGACCAATGAAGGGCTTTCCACCAGAGTCAAAAGGACTGCTGGCTGGGTCACAAAAGCCACATCCCTGGACTACAGATCCCCCTTTTCTCAATCTGTTTTTCACCTATGCAGCAATGGTCTTGAGGCGAACATCACTGACAGGCTACAGGAATCCAGCGACCATGACATAAGCTATGCAAGATAACTGTATGTGGAGGTCCATGGATTGGTGCACACACCAGCTCTGTGGTCCCTGTTGCGGAAGTATTTGTGGGTACACCTTTAGAGAGGCACATTCCATCTGGTTGGCTGTTGTCTCCTATGAAGCCAATGTTTCTGCAGCTGATCTGGTTTCCCCTCAACCTTACAGCCTTACAACCAATGACCATCACCTACAGAAATGTGGCCATCTGAGCACATGGCTCTTTGCAGGACCTGGGGAAGAGGGTCCTCTCAACAATGCTGACATCCCCTGTGACATCCTCTGTGAACAAGGGAAAAAGCTCATGTTGCTCCCAGAAGCACGTGAGATTCTCACACCTGATCCTCCTCGGGGTGACCTCTGAGACTCCCCAGACTCACAGCATCCAGTCTCAAATGAGGACCAGAAAATCCTGCAGTCTTTCCGAGGCGGCCATGGGCAGTAAAAATTAGGCAAAAAGTGCGAAGCTAATTTCGGCCACTGTACTGTCCCCTTGAGGCACAGAAAGTTTGAGATCCACCCCAATGAAAGTTGTTCACCTTTTCATGCTTGTAGACCTTGAAATGTTTATAAACCACTATACATGGTAAATAGAACACCCAAGATTAAAGAGGACTTGAACAATAAGGACTTGTTATTGTACAAAGCAAAGCAAGAGGGGCTAGCGGTTCTAGGGTTAGTGACGTGGAAGCTGGAAAAATTAATCACAAAGATCTCCAGAGACTGTGTCCCTGCAAAGGGGGGTTCTGTCAGCTGAACTCATATGATGTTCTCTAGGACTACACGGGATGGGTCCATGCCAGTTAGTCAGAAAAAAGTAAATGTGGGTCCCCCTAAGGACTCAGGTTACTCCTAATTTCCTCCAACAAATGAGAACCGAGGTCAGCTTCCCTGAGCACAGTGGGGTGATGACTCATGCATGCTGTGGTGACTTCCCAGGTGGTAGAAGTACATAACTTTGGTCACACACTGGCAGTGACACAAATCTTGAAAGAGCCCTGGGCAGTTTCGAAAATGCAACACAGCCATACATGCTACCACATGACTGAAATTTAAGGGAAATCTCTCTACTGTTGGCATTTGGATGTAGATTGAATTCAAACAAATGGTGCCTCACAAAGAGTTTCCTCTGGTGTCATTACACTGAACAAGGAAATTACATCTTCTACCCATCTAAGGCCTTTCTCCAGTGTGAACTCTCCGATGCTGAGAGAGATTAGATTTTCGACTAAAAGATTTCCCACATTCACTGCAGTCGTAAGGCCTCTCTCCTGTGTGAACTCTCTGATGATAATGTAGGGTGGAACGAGAAGTAAAGGATTTCCCACACTCGCTGCACTCAAAAGGCCTTTCTCCTGTGTGAACTCTCCGATGAATAATGAGGTGAATTCTTTGGGTAAAGGATTTCCCACATTCACTGCACTCATGTGGCCTTTCGCCTGTGTGAACTCTGCGATGCCGAATCAGTATGGAGCTATTGGTAAAAGATTTCCCACATTCACTACATTCATAAGGCCTTTCTCCAGTGTGAACTCTCTGATGATAACCGAGAGCAGAGACAGAAGTGAAAGATTTCCCACATTCACTGCACTCATAAGGCCTTTCTCCAGTGTGAACTCTCCGATGTTTAGAGAGGTATGAATTCTGACTAAAGGATCTCCCACAATCACTACATTCGTAAGGCTTTTCTCCAGTGTGAACTCTCTGGTGTTGATTCAACTGGGAACTATCCCTAAATGATTTCCCACATTCACTGCAGTCAAAAGGTCTTTCTCCTGTATGAACTCTCTGATGACAACGGAGGGCAGACGTAGAGGTAAAAGACTTCTCACATTCTCTGCACTCATAAGGCCTTTCTCCAATGTGAACTTTCTGATGATAACGGAGGGCAGAGCCAGATGTAAATGATTTTCCACATTCATTGCACTCATAAGGCCTTTCTCCTGTGTGAACTCTCTGGTGTATATTGAGATGATTTCTTTGAGTAAATGATTTCCCACATTCACTGCACTCATAAGGCCTTTCTCCTGTGTGAACTCTACGGTGCCGAATAAGTATCGGCCCATTGGTAAAAGATTTCCCACATTCACTACACTCATAAGGTTTTTCTCCAGTGTGAACTCTCTGATGATAACAGAGAGCAGAGCCAGAGGTAAAAGATTTTCCACATTCACTGCATTCATAAGGCCTTTCTCCCGTGTGAACTCTCTGGTGTTGAGAGAGGTAAGATTTGTGGCTAAAAGACTTCCCACATTCACTGCACTCGTAAGGCCTTTCTCCTGTGTGAACTCTTCGGTGTATAATGAGGTGATTTATCTGGGTAAAACATTTCCCACAATCCTTACACTCATATGGTCTTTCTCCTGTGTGAATTCTCTGATGATAACGGAGGCCAGAACTAGAGGTAAAAGACTTCCCACATTCATTACATTTATAAGGTTTTTCTCCAGTGTGAATTCTCTGATGATAACGGAGCGCAGAGCTAGAAGTAAAACATTTCCCACATTCAGTACATTCATAAGGCCTTTCTCCTGTGTGTACTCTCCAATGTTCAATGAGATCAGATTTTCGTTTAAAAGATTTCCCACATTCAGTGCACTCATAACTTACTTCTCCACTGTGAACTGTACGTTGTTGAATAACGATAGCACTCTGGTTAAAAGCCTGAGCACATACACGGCACACGTAACAATTTTCTCCAGTTTGACTTCTCTGAGGATGAACAAGGACAAATTTCTGGCTAAAGGATTTCCCACATTTGCTGCATTTGTACTGCCTTGGCCCAGAATGAATTCTTCGATGCTGACTGAGGGTTGAGCTTCCCCTAAACGATTTTCCACAGTCACTACACACATGAAGCCTGTCAGTAGTGTGGATTCTCTGATGAATTATAAGCGAGGATTTGTATCTGAATGTTTTTCCACATTCGGGGCATACAAAAGACTGTCTTCCAGGGCGGACACCCTGGTCCTGAACAAGTGTGTGTTTGGGACCAACGGCTTTCTTGCATTCTTCCCAGGTGCGATGACTTCTCACACTTTGAGAAGACACCCCAGACTCCGTGATTTTATTCTCCCCAGTATAAGTGGCCTGTTGTTGGAGATCTGAGGTGGCCAGGGAGTCCTTCGCAACCTCCTCAGACGTTACGGGCCTTCCTGAATCATGGAAATTGCTGCTCTTCACAAGTGAAGCCCTGTCCACACTGCTTCTGAAGGGTTTTTCTCCCATGGGCTGCTTCTCAACCTGTTGAAGGTTTGCACTGGAATAAATCTGTTTCACACATGCCCCATACTTGAACAGTTTATGGCTGTTCTCTTTTCCCTGGTGCCCAACCAAATGGAAAATCTCTCTCAAGACTGAACCACACATCTCACAGGGGTGGGTCTTCTGGGAAGACCGAGGTTCCTTCGGAGTCCTGGCCTGTGACACACCTACAGAAATGCTCTGTTCAAAGGGGGACTCTGCAGCCTCCGCTCGACAGGAGCAACCTGAACACAAAGAAACACTTGTGAAGTGCACACTGACTTTACTGGAAGAGAGCAATCCAGTTACAAATATACAAATGAAAACCAAAAATGAGTAGGTAACTGTTCTTATATCAAACAAAGCAGACTTTAAAGTCAAAAACTGTCATAAGAGACAAAAAAAAAAGTCTCCATAGAATGGAGAGTCAATTCATTAAAAGGATAACAATAACTTATTGTTAATTCAATTCATTAAAAGAAGTCAATTCATTAAAAGAATATAACAATAATAAGTATATATGTACCCAACATCCAAGCACCTAAATATATTAAGCAAATGCTAACAGAAATAATCAGCAATGCAGTAACAGTAGAGGACTTCAATAACTTGTTATCAACAATGGAGAGAGTATCTGACAGAAAATCAATAAGGAAATGTTGGAGTTGAACTGCACTTATAACAAAGGCACCTAACAGACATATACAGAAGATGCCATCCAATTACAGCAAAATACACATTCTTCTCAAGTACACATGGAACATTCTCTAGGACTCTCTCACATGCTAGGTCATGAAATTTTTTTTTTTAATATTCTATCCACTTATTTGAGAGAAAGTGAGAGGATGAGAGGCGAGAGGATCATGAGGAGAAGCAAATCCCTGCTCAGCGGTGAGCCCACCCTCTCACAGGGCTCCCTGCTGGCTGAGAGCCTGCTTCTCCCCCTGCCCCACCCCTGCCCGTGTTTGCTTCCTCTCCCCCCCCCTCAAATAAATAAAATCTTAATGTATCTGAGAGAGAGAGAGCATGAGCGGGGGTGGGAGGAGGATAAAAGGAGAAGTGGACTCTCCACTGAGCAGGGAGCCTGATGTGGGACTTGAGTCCAGAACCCTGAGATCATGACCTAAGCTGAAGACAGACACTTACCTGACTGAGCCACCCAGGCACCCCAAATAAATAAAATCTTCCAAAAAACCAAAGGGTGCCTGGATGGCTCAGTTAAGTATTTGCCTTTGGCTTGGGTCATGATCCTGGAGTCTCAGGACCAAGCCCCACATCGGGTTCCCTGCTCATTGGGAAGCCTGTTTCTCCCTCTCTCACTCCCCCTGATTGTGTTCCCTCTCTAGCTGTCTTTCTCTCTGTCAGATAGACAAATAAATCTTAAAAAAAAAAAAAAGATGTATTTATTTGAGACAGAGCATAAGCAGGGGGAGGGTGAGAGGGACAGGGAAAGAGAGAATCTCAAGCAGACTCTTTGCCATCTCACGACCCTGAGATCATGACCTGACCTGAAATCAACAGTAAGATGCTCAACAGACCGAGTGAGCTGCCCAGGTATTCCCAACCATGCTTCTTAAAGTCTTCCAAACGACTGAAGGGGGAACACTTTCACCTTCATTTTGTAAAGCCAGCATTACCCTGATATCAAAGGCATTTAAGACAATGCAAGAGAAGAAAATTACAGGCCAATACCCCTGATGAAAATAAATGCAGAACTCTGAAAAAAAAAAAAAAATCCTTGCAAACCAAATCCAAAAAGCACATTACAAGCATCATACACTACAATCAATCAGGATTTATCACCGAGGCACAAGGATAGTTCAACATGTGTAAATCAATCACATGACACACCACCATAACTGAGTAACAGTTTAAAGGGTAAAAGCCAGGGGCGCCTGGGTGCCTCAGTCAGTTGAGCGACTGCCTTTGGCTCAGGTCATGATCCCGGAGACCCGGGATCGAGCCCCACATCGGGCTCCCTGCTCTGCAGGAAGCCTGCTTCTCCCTCTCACTCCCCCTGCTCGTGTCCCCTCTCTGGCTGTGTTTCTCTCTGTCAAATAAATAAAATCTTTAAAAAAAAAAAAAAGGTAAAAGCCATATAGCCCTATCAATAGATGCAGAAAAAGCATCTGGCAAAATTCAATATGCTTTCATGAAAAAAAAATCACCAACAAATTAGATATTTAAGCAAAGAACCTCAGTATATCTGACAGGCCCACAACTAACATCATATTCAATGATCAAAAGCTCAAAAATTCCCTCTCCCCCTTCCCCGGCCTCTGGCATCAGGAATAAGACAAGGTGCTCACTCTCTCCACTTCTATTCAACATAGCACTGGAAATCCTAGCCCAGGATAATTAAGAAAGAAAAATAAATAAAAGGCATCCAAATCAGAATTGAGGAAGTAAAACGATCTGTTTGCAGGTGACATAATATTACATACAGAAAACTATAAAGAATCCACCAAAACCATGGGATGCCTGGGTGGCTCAGCTGGTTAATCATCTGCCTTCAGCTCAAGTCATGATCTCTGGGTCCTGGGATCGAGTCCAACACTGGACTCCTTGCTCAGCGGGGAACCTGCTTCTCTTTCTGCCTGCCCTTCTCCCTGCTTATGCTCTCTGACAAATAAAATCTTTAAAAAAAAAAATCTATCGGGGTGCCTGGGTGGCTCAGTTGGTTGGGCGACTGCCTTCGGCTCAGGTCATGATCCCGGAGACCTGGGATTGAGTCCCACATCGGGCTCCCTGCTCGGCGGGAAGCCTGCTTCTCCCTCTCTCACTCCCCCTCTCTGACTGTGTTTCTCTCTGTCAAATAAATAAATAAAATATTAAAAAAAAAATCTATCAAGCAATGTTCCATCTTAAAAAAAAGACTAAGACTCCACGAAACACTATTAAATAAATGGATTTAAAAAATCAATATACAGAACTATTATACAGAATATATAACAATATACACTAACAAGATATATATACAGAACTATAACAATATACACTAACAAGAAAGATCTAAAAAAATTTGAGAAAACAATCCCACTTAAAATAGCATCAAAAAGAATAAAATAGTCTCATAAATTTAACCTAGAAAAAAAAAATTTAACCTAGGAGGTGAAAGGTCTATATCCTAAAAATTGTAAGAAACTGATGAAAGAAATTGAAGACAGATGGAGAGATATCCAATGTTCTTGGATTGCCTTTGATATACATTACAAAATTCTAGTCATTTTTCACAAAAATAGAAAAAACAGTTCTAAAATTTGTATGGAACCACAGAAAACCCCAAATAGCCAAAGCAATCTTGAAAAAGAACAAAGCTGGAGACATCACACTTCTTGATTTCAAAATATTCCAAAGCTATAATAATAAAAACAGTATGGTACTAGCATAAAAACAGACCAATGGAACAGAACAGAGAGCCGAGAAATAAACCCATGCACACATCATCAACCAATCTTTGACAAGGACACTGAAAACACACAATGAGGAAAGGGCAGTCTCTTCAATAAATGGTGATGGGAAAACTGGATATCCGCATGGAAAAAGAAAAAAAAGGGGACCTCCACGCCGGCTCTTAAAATAAGAGGGAAGGTGTGGAGAAAACTTGGCCAACCTGCCAGCCGGTCTGAGAAGCCAGACTGGCTGCCGGTGAATGCGGACATTCGGGACTTACATCCACTCCTCGTGCCACGCTTTCCAGAGTATTCCGGGGCCCAGCAGCACTGAGATGAGGCTAAGGCTGTGGGTATTCTCCACACAGACACTGAGGCACTGAAGAGACTCAACAAGAATTTAAAAAAACTAGTCAACAAAAAAATTAGTCAAAAAGCTGGCCAAGAAGGATGATGCACTTTTGCTTTCAGAATCTCTGATCAAGCAGATCCCACAAATCCTGGGCTGAGGCCTGAAGAAGCCTGAAAAGTTCCCTTCCTTACTGACTCATAATGAGAACACGGTGGCCAAAGTGGATGAAGTGAAGTACACCATCAAACCCCAAATGAAGGTCCTGTGTGAGGCAGGGACCACTAGACATTGTGCACAATGTCTATTCTCGATCAGTTTCCTGGTGTCAAGGCTAGAGAAGACCCGGCAGGACAGCTGAGCCTCACACACCGAGAGTGCCGCAGGCAAGCCCTGGAGCCTTTATAAGACACAGCCCAACACATCTGGGGGCTACCAATAAAGGAAAAGAAGTAAACTGGACCCTCATCTAGCACCACTCACAGAAATTCAGTTGAATCAGAGTAAGAACTTAAACATAAGGCCTGAAATGATAAAACCTTTTTATGGGCACCTGGGTGGCTTGGTCATTAAGCGGCTGTCTTTGGCTCAGGTCAGATCCCAGAGTCCCGAGATCAAGCCCCACATCGGGCTCCCTGCTCGGCAGGAAGCCTGCTTCTCCCTCTCTCACTCCTCCTGCTTATGTTCCTTCTCCAGATATGTTTCTCTGTGTCAAATAAATATAAAGTATTTAAAACAAACAAAAAAACCCCTTTATTTGAGAGAGAGCAAGGGCACTCACATGCTCAAGGGAGTGGGGGGAGGGGCAGAGGGAAAGAAAATTCAACTCCCTGCCAAGCACAGAGCCCAACACAGGGCTCAATCCCACAACCCAGAAGATCATGACCTGAGCTGAAACCAAGTCAGACGCCCAACCAACCGAGTCGCCCAGGGACCCCTGAAATTATAAAACTTTTACAACAAAACATAGGGAAAAAAAGCTCCTTAACACTGCTGTTGCCAATGATTTTCTGGACATAACACCCAAAGCACAGGCAACAAAAGCAAAAATAAACCAGTGGAACTGTATCAAACCAAAAACTTCTGCATGGCAAGGGAAACAAAATGAAAAGGCAACCTAAGGAATAGGAGAAAATATCCGCAAAAGATCTGACAAGAGGTTAATAACTAGAATATATAAAGCACTCATAAAAACAACAACAGGGACACCTGGGTGGCTCGGTCGGTTAAACATCTGCCTTTGATCCAAGGGTCCTGGGAATGAGCCCCATTTCAGGTTCCCTACTCAGTCGGGAGCCTATTTCTCCCTCTGCCCCTCCCCCTGCTTGTGTTTTCTCTGTCAAATAAATAAAATCCTAAAAAATCTCAACAAAACCAAATAATCCAATTAAAAATGAGCTAAAGGACCTCAATAAACATTTATCCAAATACACAAATGGCCAACATATACATGAAAAGATGTTCAACATCACTAATATCAGAAAAAGCCACATCTAAATCACAGTATCACCTCAAACCTATGAGGATGGCTATTATCAAAAAGCAAGAGATAACAACTGTTGGTGAAGAATGTGAAGAAAAGGAAACCCTCACATATACTTGGTGAGATAAACTGGTATGGACACTGGTACAGAATAGAAGATCTCTAAAAAATTAAAAATAGGTGTGCCTGGCTGGCTCAGTGTTGAGGAGCATGTGACTCTTTATGGCTGGAGTGAGTCTGAGCCCCACATGGTGTACAGAGATTATTTAAAATAAAAGAATCTTTAAAAAAATTTAAAAATGAACTAAGATATGGTTTAGTAATCCCTTTTCTCTGTACAAGTCCAAAGGATAGGAAATCAGCACCTCACTGAGATATCTGCACCCCTGAGTTTACTGCGGCACTATGCACAACAGCCAAGGGATGGAAATAACCCAAGTGTCTCTCTGTGGATGAATGATAAAGTCTGGTGTACATACACAATGTATTATTCAGCCACAGGAAAGGAAGTCCCACGCTTATGCCAGCATGGATAAACTTGGAGGACAAAATGCAAAGTGAAATAAGTCAGAGCAAGACAAATACTATATGGCATCACTTCTATGTGGGACTGAAAATAAAAAAACAAAAGCAAGAGGCTGACCCGGCCGCCTAATCAGGCATGGCCATTCACCTCCCTCCCACCTGGGACAGGCCACCAGCCCGCACCTTGGAGAGGGCTCCGGCTGCGGGTTGAGTGCTGGGACACAGGCCAGGCTGCCACTGTCGACCTCGTGACCCTCAGACGCAGCACCCCAGCAGCTCCATCTTGTGAGGGGACTCGGGTCCTGTCCCTGACGTTCCCCACCCTGAGCCCTTGGCGGGGCTGCAGCGCAGAGTCCCAGAGGAGAGGGGAGGGGCCGTCCCTCCCCCAGCCGCCAGCCCGCTGGCGGGGGTGGGGCAGGGGAGCTCTGTCGCAGGAGTGCCCAGTCGGTGAATGCACGCCGGGGCTGGCCGGCTCCCACCACTAGGCCCGACGGGAGACCAGTCCGCACACCTCCGTGGATAGGAAGCGAGGTGCCAGGGAGCAAAGAGCGGATTTGGTCTCCACGCAGTCCGGCTTATACGGAAAGAATGCCGCCACCTGGCGGCCTGCAGTCCCTGCACATGTCCCGAAGGTTGAAAGTGGGCAAAGATCAGGCCCCGTTTTTATTTATTTTTTATTTTTTTATTTTTTAAAGATTTTATTTATTTATTTGACAGAGAGAAAGACAGCCAGAGAGGGAACACAAGCAGGGGGAGTGAGAGAGGGAGAAGCAGGCTTCCCGCGGAGCAGGGAGCCCAATGTGGGACTCGATTCCAGGTCTCCAGGATCATGACCTGAGCCGAAGGCAGTCGCCCAACCAACTGAGCCACCCAGGCGCCCCTTTATTTATTTTTTTAATTTTCATTCATTCATTCATTCATTCATTCATTCATTTATTATTTATTTTTATTATTTATTTATTTTTTAAAAAAAGATTCTACTTATTTATTCGACAGAGAGAAACACAGCCAGAGAGGGAACACAAGGGGAGTGAGAGAGGGAGAAGCAGGCTTCCAGCCAGGCAGGGAGCCCGATGTGGGGCTCGACCCTGAGTCTCCGGGATCATGAACTGAGCCGAAGGCAGTCGCTTAAACAACTGAACCACCCAGGCACCCCAGGCCCCATTTTTAGAAAGGTTTTCCTCCACAGCTCTGACAGTATTTCAGGCCAACGGATGCCCACAGTGCTACAAAAGACGCTTCTCTACTAGGCATCTCTGCGGACTACAGGGGAGGAAGCCACTATGTGATTCAGCCTCATGATGATACTGAGGACAGCATGAATGATCATGAAGACACATATGGTTCAAAAGAAAGTTTCAGAGAATAAGGTATCTATCTTCCAACTGCAAATGTAGCAGGGATCATGAAAAATGCCAATCCTCAAATAGGAAACTGTGTTCAAGAATGAGTAAGTTTGAAAGGGCAGAATAAAGACTGACTCCATCTTATATGTCGTGCACCCTATCTTGTGTAGACCCCCAGCTTGACCCCTCCCCAGAACAACTGCATGTAAATATTGTCCAACCCTGGCCTAGCCTGCCTTACGAAACTGAGGTTTGGCCAAATCAGTGTAAGCCACCGACATCTCCCCGCCTGTTGCCACACTCCCCCTATAAAACTGAGTCGTGCATTGAAAAATTGCTCTTTCTCTGCATCACACCGCTGCATCGATGTGTGTGTGTGAGATTGAGCTTGAGCTAGCTTGAATAAAGGCTCTTTGTTCTTGCATAGGAATCGGCAACTCCCTGGTGGTCTTTGGGGATCTTGAAATCTGGGCATAAGAAGTTGAGTCCATGAGCTTTGTAACATTTGAAGCAAGTGAAAAATGCCAACGAGAGACACAGAGGACAATCAAGGGAAAAGACAGACTCTTTGCCATGTTGACTTTAGGCTGTGACAGTTATGTTGAACCTCTAAAACCTTCAGAAATTCAGAGAGACTATGAAAGGAGAGAGAGGAATTGGTGGACAGTCACAGCTACAGATGGACTAAGAAAAGAAGTCCCAGAGGAGGCATTTCCTAACTAGTTACCAGTTGGCTTAATAACTGCAGAGGGTCAACAACAAAATGTCATTGTTTATACAAAGTCCTATCAACATGGGTGCCTGGGTGGCTCAGTGGGTTAAAGCCTCTGCTTTCAGCTCAGGTCATGATCTCAGGGTCCTGGGATTGAGGCCCGCATCGGGCTCTCTGCTCAGCAGGGAGCCTGCTTCCTCCTCTGCCTGCCTCTCTGCCTACTTGTGACCTCTCTGTCAAATGAATAAACTCTTTAAAAAAGAAAAAAAGTCCTATCAACAGATTTCTAGTGTTCAACAAAATCAGTTTTCATGATCTGAAGAAATGGTGGCATGGGGAGTGGAGAGAAATTAAACAGTCTGTACGATTCTGGAAACAGAGACATGAAAAGGAAGTAACTGGGGAAAAGATGTCCCTTTGTATATTAAATAGCTGTAATGTAGCTTCCTGATGCTTGAATAATTGAGGTATTAATTCTGACTTGAGAATCATTTTTATGAATGATGTTAAAGAAAAATTTGGATTTTAAACGTATTAAAATGGGCACCTGGGTGGTTCAGTTGTTAAGTGTCTGCCTTTGGCTCAGGTCCCCGGGATCAAGCCCCATATCAGGCTCCCTGCTCAGAGGGAAGCCTGCTTCTCCCTCTCTCACTCCCTCTGGTTGTGTTTCCTCTCTCGCTGTCTCTGTCAAATAAATAAAATCTTAAAAATGAACAAATAGGGCGCCTGGGTGGCTCAGTGGGTTAAGCCTCTGCCTTCAGCTCAGGTCATGATCTCAGGGTCCTGGGATCAAAGCCCATATCGGGCTCTCTGCTCAGCAGGGAGCCTGCTTCCTCCTCTCTCTGCCTGCCTCTCTGCCTACTTGTGATCTGTCAAATATAAATAAAATCTTTAGGGGCGCCTGGGTGGCTCAGTTGGTTAATCGACTGCCTTCAGCTCAGGTCATGATCCCGGAGACCCAGGATCAAGCCCCACATCGGGCTCTCTGCTCAGCCGGAAGCCTGCTTCTCCCTCTCTCACTCCCCTTGCTTGTGTTCCCTCTCTGGCTGTGTTTCTCTCTGTCAAATAAATAAATAAAATATTTAAAAATAAATAAATAAATAAATACTTAAAAAAACAAAAAACAAATAAAGGTAGTAAGATATTTTTGTTTTGTACCAAAAGAAAAAAAAAGAGAGAGCACTCAACCCATAGAAACAAAGAGTAGAAGGTGAGGGGTTGGGGACTACAGGAACAGGGAGATACTGGTCAGTTACAAACTGATGAAGTTCTGTGAATTTAATGTACAGCCTGCTGATTATAGTTAATAATAATGCTGAGCTGTATACCTGAATTTCCTAAGAATAGATCTTAAGTGTTCTTACACACACCAAAAAGGTAAATATGTATAGTGATGGATATGTTAATTAAGTTATTTGTAGTAATTATTTCATAATATATATGAATATCAAGTCATAACACTGTATACTTTAAGTATAAATAATACAATATTATTTGTTAATTATATGTCAATAAAGCTGATAAAAAGAAAAAAGAAAAGATATCTGAACACCATAAATAGAACATGACAAGATAGTTTTAAAAATACAGTCCATGGGGTGCCTGGGTGGCTCAGTGGGTTAAGCCTCTGCCTTCGGCTCAGGTCGTGATCTCAGGGTCCTGGGATCAAGGCCCACATCAGGTTCTCTGCTCAGCAGGGAGCCTGCTTCCTCCTCTCTCTCTGCCTGCCTCTCTGCCTATCTGTGATCTCTCACTCTGTCAAATAAATAAATAAAATTTAAAAAATATATATTAGTCCATGGTCCAGGTAGGTAAAGACCATGATAAAACCTGCAATTCCCAGCCTAGGGAAGCACAGTGAGACATCAGATATAAAAAAAAGGAAACAAGGGGCACCTGGGTGGCTCAGTTGGTTAAGCGACTGCCTTTGGCTCAGGTCATGATCCCGGAGACCCGGGATCGAGCCCCGCATCAGGCTCCCTGCTTGGCGGGAAGCCTTCTTCTCCCCCTCTCCCTCCCCCTGCTTGTGTTCCCTCTCTAGTTGTGTTTCTCTCTGTCAAATAAATAAATAAAAATCTTAAAAAAAAAAAAAAAAAAAGGAAACAAAACCGGGGACACAAAGGTAACACACACCTAGAGAGATGGCCTGGCCAGAGAGAGGACAAATAAGATGCCATCCACAAGTGTCACTGCAAGTCTACTGAACTCAAATTCTTCCTGTGAGGCTTCAGTATAGACAGCATTGTGCCTGTGGGGAGCGAAGAGGGCAGTGCAAAAATAGTCCTACCAAGGACAGCAACTACCCAAGAAACTGTTGAAGCAAGCAGTACTATGGTCCACAAGTTGAAAAGGACAGAGCATCCCCTGGGAAAAGAGGGGCAGGGGTTAATGCAAAACCTAGTCTTACATCACTGGTGAGGGGGACGGTCTTACCCAGAGAGGATACAAGTGCAAAGTTCTCCAGCATCACATCACGGTACAGGCATCTCTGAGCCTCATTAAGGAGACCCCATTCTTCCTGGGAAAAGTACAGGGCAACATCCTCAAAGGTCAGGCCACCCTGTCAAGAATGGGATGGATAAAACCATGAACAGTCTCTGAGAATCCACAGTCCATCTCCCATACATCTACTCCACCATATTTATGCTCCGCCAGAGCTCCCGATCCAAGGAGGTACCAGGCTTTAGTGCAACTGACGGCGGTTCTGGCCTCATGATCCCATTCATCACTATATTCAGCCCTTAGCAACAACAGGTGGGGGGCAGATAAACATATGTAAGCTCTGGCCCTGAGCTCCTACCAAGCAATTCCCCTGCATCTCACAGATTGTACATACAAGAGATAGCCGTATGGGCTCATGCTTCACCCTGAGATTTCCAATACCAGGGCCCTTGGGGCCCTCAGCTCATACTTATTGTCCATGTGCACCTCATTCAGTAGACCAAACCTCTCTCACATGTTCGGATCCCTCAAGTGCTTTCCCACAGCTCTGCCATCTCTGTGCCCCACACTACAGGCATGTCCCTGTGGGGCACTCATCCACGCACCAGGCACATGGCATCCAGAGTGTTCAAAAATTTCAAACATGATGTTACAGCCCCTGTCCTTTGATGGATCCCACTGCCAAAGAAAGCCCCAAGTGGTGCTTTGAAGCCCTGCCCATGTATCTGTGATTTTTGCTTCAATATTAGTCACCCAGAACCACAAGTAAATTTCAGATACCCATGACCCTCTGATACTTCTGTACTGCCCTTGTTGTCCCTCAGCAGCAATAACCCTCCTTTCTCCACTTAATCTTCATCAAAGGCACATCCAAACCTCATTGGTCTCCGTGCCAGGCACAGTGACCCTCACAAATGAGCAAATTTCCCCAGACCTTATCCACCAGCAAGACTGAAACACCACAGATGCATAAAAACTCATCACAAAATTCTGGTGAATTTGTACAGTAGTGAGTAAACAGCAGGCCTAGCCTCACTATAATCTTGATTCACTTACTACTCTGCCTCCACAGCCTTCTCAGATTCTTAACAGGGCCAAAAACCTTAAGATATTTTCAGTGGAAATTAACCTACCACCAACTTCCCCATCTCAGTTGATGGACCTTCCATAGTTTCAGCTACTAGGACAAAACCCCTGAGATCCTCCTTTCTCCCCCTCATCTACAATACCCAAAAGTCTACTTGGCCCTTCTTAAAAAATGGACAAAATTCCAACCCTTTCTTCTACCTCCACAGCCATCATTCCTATCCACCAACACTCATCTGGGTTATAGGAATTGCCTCGTCCTGGGCTCCCCATCTCCTCCCATAACTCTATAATCTGTTTTCCACTGTGCAGCCAGACAGAGCCCGTTAAAGCTGGGTAGCACCAACTCTTCCCTCCTATCCAAACTGCCCACTGCTTCCCTAACAGATGCCCAAGTTCTCAGGCAGGCCACATTACAGGCCTGATTCTTGATCTCCTGCTCTTTGTTGTTAACAGAAAGAATGAAGACCTACTATATCCTGTTCCTAACTCAGGCACGCCTCCAAGCATTTACACAAACTGGTATCTGTTCCTGGGATAACCTTCCACACCTGTTTACACTGGCTGACAAAACTGAGAACACCTCCATGTGACCCCTTGGCCTGCATTCAAGACCCTGAACTTGGGGTATCTGGAAGGTCCCAGACCCAACAGCTCGGAAAATACGGGAAAGTTTCGGGTTACCACAATCCCATACATCACAGGGGTATTGTCAGGGCAAGCGAGGGACTGGGAGACCCTCTTCCTCCTTCTGTAGGTGCCGTAAGTGCCTATTCAGCCTCCAAAAACCGTGGGAAGAGGAAAGTAACCCGAGTGAGCTGGGCATCCTCTGTAACCAAGTAATCTGTTAACGGCCAAACCTCTGGGCCTTGGTGCTCCTCCTACCAGCTCTGCGACCTTGGACAAGAACTCCACTCCCGGTGCTCCCTGGTCTCCATCACCCCCATTCCAACCTGTTCTCCCTCGAGCAGCTTCTGGAAAGCTGTTAACACCCTAAGACAGGCTGTGTCCCTCTTCTGGTCACGACCCTCCAAGGTCCTAGGAACTGAGGTACCGCCTCTCAGCCCGCCAGTCCAGGCTTGACTCCAACCTCACGCCGTCCCGAGGGCGGAATCCTCCCTCCTCAGGCCCCCTGCACCCCCACCCCGGCCGCCCCACAGCCCGGAGTCCGCTCCCGCACGCCCGCACGCCGGCGCCCACACACGGGCCTCCGGCCACTGCCGCCGCCCAGTCCGGACCCCGGCTCCTGGCCGCAGGGACGCGACCAGGTGCCCCGCGCTGGGCCTTTGGGGTCTGGGTGGGGAGAGCGGGGAGGACCCGGGGGACGGGCGTTTACCTGAGCCGGGTCCCTGGGCGCGGCCGCCGCCATCCGACTCGTTGGGCGGAGCGGACCAGTAGCCCCGGGCGGCGTCGCTGAACAGCGGACCCAAGTCTATGCGGCGGGGACAGCGCCTCCTCCCGCCCGTTCTCCGGTCGCGCCACCAGCACCCACGCCCGGAGCTCGGGAACCTACGACCAGGTGAAAGAACCAGCGAGAACCAGAAATGACCAGGATGCTGAGGTCCGGAAGTCCCGCCCCGAGGCGATGCGCACGGTCGGATATCCCTCACCGCGGTCCCTCATTGGCTCGACTGCAGTCTCCCAGAGCAGGATCTTCCGGGAAACGCAGTGGCTGCAAAGGGCGTTCACAGGGTTCAAGTACCGGGTGGTCCAGGTGGCCGCGCGGGAATGCGAGTGATGCTCCTGCGTCAGAGGGGGGAAGGGATTTGTTCCTTAAACGCCGCTTACACACATAATTTTAACTCTGTAATCTCAGCCTGCTCCATGAGGATAAAACTATTGAGATGTCCCCAAATCTTCTATCTAAATGCCATCTCATTGCAGTGTCGTTTAGACATGAGTTCACACACAGCAGGAAACGTTATGGTACTGTTCTTCACGGGTGTATGGCCTGAAGCATTCCTCCCTTTTGTGCTCATTGTGTTTGTCAGGAAGAAAAACGACTACATGCAGGGCCGCTAACAGAAGAGCAAGAAAAGGTATGTTAGAAAGCAGGTGGACAAACAGGATGTTTCTGGTTCCCACAGAAAACTTCTCCATTACCTGTGTCATCAGTGGTTCTGACACATGGAAGCAAAAGTCAACAAGTGAAAGTAAAACTGGAAGCTCTATACTAAATCCTTTCAATTTTATAAAAAGGTAATTTATACCTGTGTGGCTTTTTTTTTTCCCAAGATTTTATTTTTAGAGGTGCCTTGGTGGCAAGGTGGTTAAGATTCCCACTCTTGGTTTTGGCTCAGGTAGTGGTATCAGAGTACACACTCAGTGTAGAGTCGTTTTGGGATTCTCTCTCCCTCTTTCTCTTACTTGTTCTTTCTCTCTTAATAATCTTTTTTTAAAAAGATTTTATTTTTAAGTAATCACTACACACAAGGTAAGGCCGAAACCCACAACCCTGAGGTCAAGTCACATGCTGCACTGACAGTCAGTCAAGTGACCTTTGTAGCCTTTTTAGAATAGTATCAATTGTGTCCCCTAATTGTATTTTTTTGGATGTCCAGCTTATTTATTTGGTGAGGAGAGCACATTAAATGATAATTTTTTTAGTCTACTGGGACTGCTGTAACAAAATATTATGGACTTAAGTAGCTTAAATAACAGAAATTTATTTTCTCACTGTTCTGGAAGCTGGAAGTAGAAGGTGTCAACAGGTTTGGTTTCTCCTGAGGCCTCTCTCCTTGGCTTGTGGATTTATGTTGGGGGTACCTGGCTGGCTCAGTTGGAAGAGCATGCAACTCTTGACTTTGGGGTCATGAGTTTGAGCCCATTACTTATTGGACACTTTTTTAAAAAAGATTTTATTTGCTCCTCTGAGAGACAGACCATGAGCAGGTGGGAGGGATAGAGGGAGGGGGAGAAGCAGGCTCCCCGCTGAGCAGGTAGCCTGACTCCTGGCTTGATCCCAGGATCCCAGAATCCTAACCTGAATGGAAGGCAGATGTCCAACCAACTGAGCCACCCAGGTGCCCCTTTGTCGGATACTTTGAAGCAATTACACTTCACTCTTTGATCTAATACATTTCCTGCTTCTACCACTTCTCATTCACACCTTTACAACTTTTTTTTTTACAACTCAACTTTCTAAGAGTGTTTTTTCTGGGTGCCTGTGTGGCTCAGTGGGTTAAAGCCTCTGCCTTTGGCTCAGGTCATGGTCCCAGGGTCCTGGGATCAAGGGCCGAGTCAGGCTCTCTGCTCAGCAGGGAGCCTGTTTCCTCCCCTCTCTCTGCTTACTTGTGATCTCTCTCTCACTGTCAAATAAATAAATAAAATCTTTAGGGGGAAAAAAGTGTTTTTTCTTTTTCTGTTATCTCAAGTCTTATGTAATTCTTTATGCAGAGAATTATTCTTTTAAGTGAGAAGTATCAGAAGGAAAACTATCTGGCAAAGTACCTGCCTCGTGTAAGCCAGTGTTATTAACAGGAAAGATAAATTTTAGGCAAAATAATTGATAAAATATGCAGTACATTTTCAGATGACAAGGGCACAGACAGGAATTCCAGAGGGAATTCTGTCTCCAGACTGTCTTCAGATTAGATCCGAATATCCACTATTCCCTGAATCTCCAGATTGCCAGTTTTCCCTCCAAAGATTTTGGACTTCCCAGCCTTCACATTTTTGCAAGCCAATTCCTTAATCTCTCCCTCTCTCGTGTCTCTATGAAGCAAGTATTGTCAAGGAAAAAAAAAAGAATATAACTTTTCTCTCTGTGTGTGTTGCTCTGCAGAATCCTGACAATGAGCCTTTGAAAACTTTCTGTGATCAGTACAAAACTGGACACCCCAGTGCTTTCTTATTGGTCCTGGGCAGCAGGTTGCACTTTATTTCATCAGTAATCTTACGTCTATGGCAAATTTCTGGGATCAGTACAAAGGAAGTGTTGCTGAACCTAAGTTCAGCTTGCAGTCACCTGAAAGGTCATTACTCAAGAGACAAGTTTTGTTTTGTTTTTTTAAGATTTTGAGAGAGAGAAACACAGCTAGAGAGGGAACACAAGCAGTGGTAGTCTGTTCGGCAGGAGGGAGCCTGATGCAGGGCTCGATCCCAGGAATCCAGGATCATAACCTGAGCTGCAGGCAGATGCTTAATGACTGAACCACCCAGGCGCCACGAGCGAGACAAGTTTTAATTGAAAAGGAGTTTGAGTTTCTGTCAAAATTTCTGTAAAGGTAGGGAGAGTCTCCATTTCCACCGCCAGGCTCTCTTGGGGGGGACTCCGGGCCACTCTAAAAAGACCCATAAGTTTATCTAAAATTAGTATGGTGACTCAAAGTAAGGATGAGTCCCCAGGGGCTTTTGTGGAAAACTTGTTAAAGCCTATAAGATGTACAGCCTGATTAACCCTGAGGCACCCAAAAACCAGAGAGCAATTAACCTACTCTTTCCTAGCCAGTCAGCCTCAGACATAAGGAAAACTTGGCTAAATTAGTAAGCATAGCAAAAAAGGTAGTCAACAACAGGAAAAAATAGTTAAAAGTTTGGCAGTAATCGGGAGCCCAATTTTCATTGTTACTAAGGCCTATGGAAAAATTATCTGGAAAAAAACTTGGGTACAAAGGGCAAATGAAACAAAAAGACTTTGAGGCAACCCGCTGTGCAGATGCTTGTGGCAGCAGGGAATGAATACCTCCTTTACAAGCCAGTCTCAAAACTGGAAGAGACAGAAAGAGGGAGGCCTTCTCCAAGCCCTAAATTTCCTGAAATCTGGGTAGCGAAAAAGCCTTCTGGCCTGGCCGAGGGATGACAGCAACCCATATGGCTGTTCAGTCTGACAGTACTCCCTGCCCTGGGGAACAAAGCAAGGAATCAGAAAATATCCATCTGACTGTGCCTAACCCCTATACCCTACTCTCCCTCCTGGGCCCCCAAAAAACTGTGTCTACCGTTCTAGATCTCCAGGATATGTTTTCTGCATACCTCTGACAATGGAGTCTCAGCCCCTCTTCACTTTTGAGCGGTCTGACCCGCAGAAAGGATTCCAGGGCCAGCTCATCTGGACAGTTGCTGCTACGGCCCTCCTGGTCAAAAACAAAGGCCCGAGTAACCGGGTGTCAGACCTTTCTCTTCAAGGAACCGAAAGTGACTTTCCGGCCCCCAGTGGTGCAACAAAAAGGAGCAGCTACGTAGCAGATGGAAAAAGGTATGCAGAGGCTGCATGGTCTCTCCTGAGCAGAAGCTCTAAAAGACAGCCCTGCCTCCGGAATATCGGCGCAAAAAGCGGAGTTGATTGTGCTCACCAGGGCACTGCAGACGGCCAAGGGTAAGGCCGCAAACATCTACATGGAAGCAGGTATGCCTTTGCTACTCTCCATGTACTTGAAACTCTTTATAAAAAAAAAAAAAAAAAAAAGGGACGTCTGGGTGGCTCAGTTGGTTGAGCGACTGCCTTCGGCTCAGGTCATGATCCGGGAGACCCGGATCGAGTCCCACATCGGGCTCCTTGCTCGGCGGGAGGCCTGCTTCTCCCTCTCTCTCTCTCCCCCTGCTTGTGTTCCCTCTCTGGCTGTGTTTCTCCCTGTCAAATAAATAAACCCTTTAAAAAAAAAATTGGGGGCTAAAACCAGGACAGGAAAAATAGTTCTTCCTCAAAAACTGGGGGGGAAAGCTAGTAAGCCAAATACATCAGAGCACTCATTTAGGGACATGCAAACTTGAGAAATTGTATGTAAACAGTTCCAGGTCTCCAAGCTAGGGCATATGGCTCAGGATGTGGTAAATAAATGTGCTCAATGTCAGGTAAAGACTGCAGGAAAAACCAGACGGAAAGGAAAAAAGAGGGGTAGGGAACCAGGAGTTTATTGAAAAGATCTTACAAAATTAAAACAGGGAAAATGTGGACACAAGTACATGTTAGTTTTTGTGGATACTTTTTCAGGCTGGAAAAAGGCCTTCTCCACCAAACACAAAATGGCAGGGATGATAGCTGCTAGAAAAAATAATTCCTAGGTTTGGGTTGCCTCTGGTGATCGGTCAGATAATGGCCCCGCATTTGTGAGTTCAGTCTCACAAGCATTGGCCAAGGCCATGGACACAAATCGGAAGTTGCACTGAGCCTACCTCCTCCAGAGTTCTGGACAAGTAAATAAATCAACCAGACTCTAAAAGACCTTGACAAAGTTAATTCTAATTGGGACTGGCGATGGATGGGTGGATCTCCTTCCTTTCACCCTCTTTAGGGCATGGAGCACACCCTATGTAAATTTAGTCTGGGTGCATCACCACCAGGTGAAAAACTTAAAACTTCGTTGAAGGGGACATTTACTGTCCTCCTGACCACCCCCATAGCAGTAAAAAAAAAAGGCATCAGAACCTGGATTCACACATGCCACGACTAAAAAGCTGAAGATAAAAACGCCCCTCCAAAAATGGATGCCACTGCTGATGGACCCTGCCGACCATAGACTGAAGCTAAAACTCAAAAGACAATAACTTTGTTGTCACTTTTATTGTTGTCTAATATGGAAACTTCTGAGTCACCTTCTATGTTTAAAGGTGACTATGAGCATTTTTCCGACTGTGTAAAATTGGTTCTGATTGTAAACTTTCTTCTACCTTTTCCTGGGTAATTGAAATTGGTCATGGCAAATTTTAATGGGTTTTTGGCTATTACTAAGTTTGGAGTATAAAAAAGGTGCTGACAACTAAAAAGGGCTTACAAAGTACTTGGCACCCGCAGACGGGGGATGATGGGCTTGCAGCACCGGTCTGACCCCTTATGTCTCACCAACACTGCTTAACCAAACTGACTTCTGTGTTCTAGTACATCTGTATCCCCGAATTATATACTATGATTCCCCCTCTTTTGAAGAGCAGATAAAGGACCTAACCCGCCGGTATAAGGACGCCGGGGCCAGTTGGTTTAAAAATCGGTGGTCCCAATCCCCTTGGCTCACCACATTACTTTTGGCATTGGCAGGGCCCCCACTCTCCCAGAAACCCAAGAGTACCAGGCCCTCCGGACCACTAAGACCCCATAGATTTTAAGATTAAAATCAGTGCAAAAAGAAAAGGGGGGAATGAAAGGCTGCTGCAAAGCCCCCCCCCCCCACTCTCCCAGATGTAACTCCAACGTACAATGGTAGGGACCCAACACAAACTGCCACCCTTGGCAACCTGTCCAAAGCTTCCAACCAAAACTGTCACCCTTAGCAACCTGTCAAGCTTTCTTCCTGAAAAATGCACAAACGCAGCTTGCAATGATTGATAAAATGTATGATTGAGGAAATGTATGATCGATGCGCGGGCTTTGCTGTAACGGACAATGTAGTTCTATATAAGGCCACCCCCGAAAGAACTCGGGGCTCTCAGCCGCTGACTGGTTTGGGGTCAGGCTGTGAGCCCGAGCATGCTCGAATAAACCCCTTGCTTTTACATGGAACTGGTCTCTCAGAGTCTTCCTTGACAGGTATGGCGTTCCTAGGCTCCAAGCCGACCGCCCTCTTGGGTGGTCGACCCTTACAGAGTGAAAGATTGCCAAGCTTAGAGGGTAGGAATAATGAAGGTGTATGATGGTGTTAAGGTCTAAGTATTTTCTGGTACATCTAAAAGTGCTCTGGTGTCCCTGAACATCAGCATCTGCTCCACATTTGTTACCATTTCTAATGGTAATTGCTTCACTCATTCTTTGAGCAGTGACAACTTGGGTCTGATCTGACCTCCACAATTTAAACCACAGAGCTGTGACATGGGGATTTTTTTTTTTAAGATTTTATTTATTTATTTGACAGAGAGAGAGCGATCACAAGTAGGCAGAGAGGCAGGCAGAGAGAGAGGAGGAAGCAGGCTCCGTCTGAGCAGAGAGCCCGATGCGGGCCTTGATCCCAGGACCCTGAGATCATGACCCGAGCTGAAGGCAGAGGCTTTAACCCACTGAGCCACCCAGGTGCTCAACATGGGGATTCTTGAAATCACTCCCATTGAAAATAAGATGTGCATGGGGTGCCTGGGTGGCTCAGTGGGTTAAAGCCTCTGCCTTCAGCTCGGGTCATGATCTGAGTCCTGGGATGGAGCTCCACAAAGGGCTCTCTGCTCAGCGGGGAGCCTGCTTTCTCCTCTCTCTGCCTGCCTCTCTGCCTATTTGTGATCTCTCTCTGTCAAATAAATAAATAAAATCTTAAAAAAATAAGATGTGCCAACTGAGTCCCTGAATGTCCTTCCACAGAAGCTGTGTAATAGGGGCACCTGGGTGGCTCAGTTGGTTAAGCAACTGCCTTCAGCTCAGGTCATGGTCCTGGAGTCCCAAGATCGAGTCCTACATCGAGCCCCACATCGAGTTCCACAACCGGCTTCCTGCTCAGCAGGGTGTCTGCTTTTCCCTCTGACCTTCTCCCCTCTCATGCTCTTTGTCTCTCACATTAATAAATAAAATTAAAGATTTTTTTTTTATTTGACAGAGAGAAACACAGCCAGAGAGGGAACACAAGCAGGGGGAGTGAGAGAGGGAGAAGCAGGCTTCCCACTGAGCAGGGAGCCCGAGGTGGGACTCGATCCCGGGTCTCCAGGATCATGACCTGAGCTGAAGGCAGTCGCTCAACCAACTGAGCCACCCAGGCGCCCCAATAAATAAAATTAAAAAAAAAAAAAGAAAGAAAGAAACTGTGTGATAAAAGAAA
>PITA01021396.1:0-32772 GCA_004023965.1 Spilogale gracilis
GATGCGGATGCAGCAACCTAGGACTTCCCTCCTCTCCTGGAGAAACCACGCCTTCCTTGTCCCTTCCACCGCCCTCTGCTTGGGACTCAGAGTTAATGGGACTCAGCCCCCGTTGGATAGATCCCTGAGACATTCCATGCTGTCCTCCCATGCCCCTTCTTTGGCTTTTTGCCCCACATCAGCCTCTCTCTTCCTGGCCTCACAATCCTGATTTTGTCCCAAAGTCAGACCTCTCCAAGCAAGGCTGTGTCCCACCAGGCAACCTCTGCCTTCCAGTAGCTGATTTTGTCTTCTCTACCCCTGCCCTAGAAAGCCAGCAGGGCACCGTGCGGCACGCCCAGAGAAGGCTCATGCCACATTTCTTGGGTTTCTGTTTTCCACAAGAAGAAAGCAAGGTTCAGAGGGTTTCTGTCATCGGCCCAAGTGTACCTACATAGTAAATGCCAGAAAGAATGTGAACAGAGCCTACTGTAAAGGTGCCAATTAAAACCAGTAACATCCCCTTCACCCACCCACCCCACCCCCATCCTCTCACACCAGCTGTTCAGTCAGGGACCAATGTGTTCATTCAACAGTAGCGGGATGTTCCAGCAGATCTGAAGCGGAACCTCGGAGCCTGGGTGTGTAATCAGGGATCCCACAAGCACACGCATGCACCCGCGTGCACACACACGCACACACACACTTTCCATCCGCTGATTTACATAGCAGTTGAGGAGACTTTTTTTTTTAGGAGACTTCTTTTTTTTTTTTTTTTTAAAGATTTTATTTATTTGACAGAGAGAAACACAGCCAGAGGGGGAACACAAGCAGGGGGAGTGAGAGAGGGAGAAGCAGGCTTCCCGCCGAGCAGGGAGCCCGATGTGGGACTCGATCCCAGGTCTCCAGGATCATGACCTGAGCTGAAGGCAGTCGCTTAACCAACTGAGCCACCCAGGCGCCCCTTTTAAGGAGACTTCTTTAAGAACTCGAAGGATGTCAGCTCCTGGGTCACAATTGTACACAGGCTGTCGGCAGGCCCGCCCAGCAGTCCGGAGCCCCAACTAAGTCGAATCCCAAGGAGGGCCCACGGGATCCTGGGAGAGACTCCACACTGCAGCAGGGCCCAAGGACCAGCGAGCAGCCGTGTTCCTGGGGGGCTGCTTCTCCCCCCTGCCCCTGCCCAGCCATGCGGAGGAGAGGGAAAGGTTGTGAGGCCTAAAACCACAGGAGCTATAGAAGCTGGGTGCCCAATTACCCCCACTTTGGGGCCCCTCTGAGAAAGCAACTCACGACAGGGGAGCAAAATTCCCCCACAATGGACAGCAGAGTGACAAGTCCCGTCCTGAGGGGACGGGGATGGTGGCCTCCAGAGAAGAGCGAGGGCAGGGCTCAGAGCCGCGCCCTGGCAGCAGAGCTGGTGGCGCTGTGGCGGTCCAGCCAGACGGCAGAGGCAGCGGCCCAGCAGAACCCCACATCTGAAGAATACGGCCATGAGGCTGGCCCACCCTCATTCAGGGAGTCCTCGGCATAGTGGAGGTTAAAATGAACCAAACCTTGTGGGAAATGCTCCCTGGTCACTGCCTGAAGCACTGACTCCAAGAGAGCAAGAGGGAGCGATGCACACTATGTAGGGAGGCTTCTGAGAGGAGGTGGCATTTGAGCTGGGCCTTTACCTGAATAGGAATTCCTGAGGTGAAGCAGGAGGAACAAGAAGTCAATTAGTGAGAAGAACCTGAGCAAAAGGCTTGCCAGTAGGAGGGCACTTTGGGGGGTCCAGCAGATCTGGAACACTGTCACACCTGGGGAAGGGAGCAGGTGGCATGGCCGTGGCAGGTGGGCCGTGAGACTCCTCGGGTCCTGCCGAGGCATTTGTGTTTTATCTACACTCAGACCCCAAACATCCTTCTCTCCCCTCTACTTCCTCCTTTTGCCGTGGAGAACCCAGAAAAACACCCTGACTCCTCAGGACTGCAATCAGGAAGGAAAGACATCCCTTATGGATGGGGCTCCAGCGTGACCTTGTGTGGACCCTCTGGGTTGGAGGAGGACCACAAGGGAGAGCAGGACAGAGCGACATGGCATATCCACTCTTTCCTTTCCAACCTGCCTCCCAGCACGGGCACCGGCTCCTCGCTATTCTACCCCCACATCACCTCTGGACCCCTGAGAAGAGGGAGGATAAATATACACAGCACGCGGCAAGGAGGCAGTTAGACAGATGAGGGAACTGAAACGAGACAAGAACAATTTACTCCAGATTAGGTCTAAGGGGAGAACCCAAGGCTCCTGACCTCTGGTTAATGGTCTGTCTACTGACCCAACGCACACCCCCTAAGAGCTATGGGTAGGAGACTGTCCTTTGACCCTCACAAGCTCCCAGAACAAAACTCACTTATGATACGGGTACTGAAGGGCACAGCGCTCTGCCAGGCTCTCCCTCAGTTACACACCCACATCAACTCAGCTACAGCACCCACATTATAACAGCAGAAATGATAGCAGTTCCTGCTGGGTACCAAGCACCAGGCCAGGGCTTTGCAGGCACAACCTCTTTCCATCCTCATTCCATCCCATCCTAAGCGGCTGGAACTGTTACTAATGCTATTTTCTTTTTTCGTTTAAGGTTTTATTTATTTATTGAGAGAGAGAGAGAGAGTGAGAGAGAGCATGAAAGGGGAGAAGGTCAGAGGGAGAAGCAGACTGCCCACGGAGCTGGGAGCCCAGGGCGCAACTCGATCCCGGGACTCCAGGATCATGATGTGAGCAGAAGGCAGTGACTTAACCAGCTGACCCACCCAGGTGCCCCAGTAATCCCATATTCTAGATGAAGGCAATAAGGCTTTTCCCGCAGTGAGCATGACTCAAAGGTATCACTTGGTATCACATCAACCTAGTTCAACACCAAAGGTAAATATGGCCCCTGGGAAGCCACATGAACCCCTTCACTCCATGAAAAAGTCTGGGGGACCCTAACCCAGTGAGTGGGTCCTGGAATCCTACCAGGATTTTTCAGGCCTGAACATCCAACCAGCCCAGCAAACTGCAGGCCCTGGACAGGATGCTATGGAAGTAGCCACGACCATCTCCATCTCCCAGTCAGTTGACCATGGAGGAATCTGAGGATCAGAGAGCTGAAGTAATTCGTCCAAGGTCACACAGCTAATAAGCCACAGCATTGAGAACTGAGTTCAGGTCTGAACAGGAGAGACTGGGCTTTTAATGTATACAGTATATTGCTTCCTGGGAAGATCCCAGTGTCCAGATAGTATCTTCCATGTCCAAAACCAAGTTTACCAAGAAATAAAATAAGCATGAAACTGCCTCTCTGAAGTGGAAGGAGACAAAATTTCATCTTGAAACCCTTAAAATAAGGGTGCCTGCATGGCTCAGTTCGTTGGGCGACTGCTTCTCCCTCTCTCACTCCCCCTGCTTGTGTTCCCTCTCTAGCTGTGTTTCTCTCTGTCAAATAAATAAATAAAATATTTTTTTTTTAAAAAAGAAAGAAACCCTTAAAATACATTCACAGAAAACCCCAAGCAATCAGTCTTTAAAAAGCCAAATCTCCCATATCACCTGTTATCTGAGCCAGTGAAGAGAAGTAAAATTTTCACTTGTCAATTGTGTAAGCCAAGAAGATAAGGAAGTTTAGAGACAGGTGTGACATCCAAGACTGGGGGTCACAGTGAAGAGAAATGAAATTTCATTCTCTAAAATGTTTGGCCACGAGAAAGGGAAATGCCTTCCTCCTTCCCTGCCCAGGATGTATGCTCCAGGCTGGCACAGTGCAGTCGTCTTGGCCAGGCCAAACCAGGCCTCTCGGGATACAGACTGAAGGCAGAGAAGCTGGTAAACGGCTCTAAATGTGGCAACATTTTCTGTTCCTCAAAGATATGAGGCTCTTAGGGTACACAGCAGGTCTGGGCATGGTACAGCGTTCTCTGAGTTCTCTGATGCCATACTCCGCCCCTCTCCCACCCCGGTTTACAAAAGCCCAGTTTGTTTATTATTTATTTATTTATTCATTTGTATTAGGGTGTCACAAACCCATGCAAGTGTATTTTGATTGGTCTAAGCCAACTGGGGTCATTGTAACCCTCTGGCCAGGTTAGGAATGGAAATAGGATGTAATTCTAGCCCATGAGACATAGGGGACAGGGATCTGCCGGAGAACTTCTGGGATCTTTGATCTTAAAGAGAGATGGCTGACACAGCTGCAGCCATCTTGTGACCATGAGGGAAACAGCTGACAAAAGATGGAAAGTACTTGAGTCCCTAACAATGGCACAGAATGGCAGAAATAACCAACTCTGAAACTGTCCTAACTTCAGACTTCATATTATGGAACATTAAACTGTCCATCTTGCCTAAACTTTTTTTGGTTGGGTCTTCTGTAGCCAAAAGTAACCTAACTGATGCATGTCATGGAAAAAGCATTGATCTTGGCATTCAAACAGATTCAAGTACAAATCCCAGTTCTCAAGTGGGCAAGTCCTCGGACCTCCCTGAGCCTTCTCATGTCTCCCTGTAGGAATTACGTTAAACTTATCCACATGACAAATATTTATGGATACTTAGTCTGGAGGCTGCAAATATGAATGGCATGAATAAGGTGCTTGCCTTAGAAGGGCTCAGCTGGCAGGAGAATCTGACATTTGCCCAGATAATTACCGTATTTCCTTTAATATATGATAGCATTGATTCTTAGATGCTAATTATTAGTAAGAAAGATAATGAAAATAAGATACAATACTTTTTATCACAGAATGCTTATTTTATTCTCATCGAAAGAGTTCTATTCAACTTAATTAGACATGTTTTTTAAATTCTATGTCAGTCTTGGGCATACATATAAAAAGAAAACCATAAACAAAACTAATTGCTTAAGGTCTCTAAAACACATTCAGAGCCCAATGCTTCTGAATTGCTCTTCTATTGAGAGTGGTCTATGGCCGGACTTCGGCCACATAACACCGTCCTCTGACGCCCAGAGTGTGGATGACAGTGCATTCCTTCAAAGGCCACTCCACCGCCGTCCTGGCTGCTCACACACACTTTTGCAAGGTCCAGTTCTGGAGTTTTTCTTACCTCTCAGAAGGGAAGGCTCTCAGCAGAAGGTTTAAAGCCAAGAACACAGACTCCTATTCCTTCCTCAGAGGGCCCGGAACTGGCTTGTGACCTTGACACGGAGGGGTGGCTATCATCTGGGCAAGTCACGAGAGGTAGCAGGCACTGCCTGGCAGACGCAGGCAACGGTCACCACATCATGGCTGTCCCTCTCCAACGGTGACTATGACAGCGCCATGCCTGGTGAAACTGAGTCCTGATTCGGAAATAAGAATGTGTGGAAAACCTTTGAAGCAATGAACTGCAGTCATGTGGTAACTGCTTTCTGGTGGGATCCAGGCTAACTAGATTTCCAAAATTCTAGATGCTGTAGGAGAACCAACTCCCTCAGCTTTGTGGCAGGGGTAACCTTTGAGCAGGGTCCAAAGTGTAAAGGGGAATGCACCATAAAGCCAAGAGAGAGCATTCGAGGCTGAGAGAATGCCTGTGCCATGGATGGAAGCATGAAGGATGATGGCACGGTTGGCACACAGCCAGTACTTTGGTGAGGCTTAAGTGGGAGGACACTAACAAACCATGAGTTAGGGTAAGAGATTCATGTGACCAGGTTTGCACCCTGGAGTGATCCCTATGGCTGGGGAGTGGGTGGAGGGGAAGAGAACGAAGCCAGGGACTATTGGGGGGCTGTTGCAGAATGAAGCTAGACTTGAAGTAGGGGAAGGGGAAGGAAGCTCATCTCTAAACATGGCCACCAACAATTCTGCCCGCCCCTCTATGTACATGCTGCTCTGCATGTCAAGAGGTAGACCTGGGGTACCTGGGTGGCTCAGCAGTTGGGCACCTGCCTTTAGCTCAGGTCATGATCCTGGAGTCCTGGGATTGAGCCCCACAACAGGCTCTCTGCTCAGTGAGGAGTCTGCTTCTCCCTCTCCCTCTGCCACTCCCCCTGCTTATGCTCTCTCTCTCACTCTCTTTCTCAATAATAAAATTAATTAATCAATTAATTAAATCTTAAAAAAAAAGAGGTAAACACTAGTTCCCCCCACCCTGCATGAATCTGGATGGACATGCTATTTGTTGTGACCATAGCATGCAGGCCTTAAGAGAGATGGCAACTTCTTTTTCCTTTTTTTTTTTTTAAAGATTTTATTTATTTATGGAGGAGAGGGAACACAAGCAGAGGGACTGAGAGAGGGAGAAGCAGGCTTCCCGCCGAACAGGGAGCCCAATGCAGGGCTCAATCCCAGGACCTTGGGATCATGACCTGAGCCGAAGGCAGTTGCCCAACCAACTGAGCCACCCAGGTGCCCCCAGAGTTGGCAACTTCTACTTTCCCCCTGGAAATCAGCTGCCATGTGAAAAAGCTCAGGGAAGACCAGTGACCATCCCGGGCCCTGGGATACAGCCTGAGTGACCTCCGGGGTGGTAGTGGGAGCACAACCACTCAGCTGAACAACAGCTGACCCACTGAATCATGAGAAACAATGAATTGTCATTTTAAGCCACCAGGTTTTGGTGTGGTTTGTCACACAGCAATAGCTAACTGATACCTGGAGGGATGGAGAGGCTGAAAAGGATGAGAGAGAGGGCCAGGCAAAAAACATCATGTGCGGGCCTGTAGCTCATGTCTCTGTGTGGAGGAGAGGGAGGGCAAGCTTCCTGGATTGCTGCTGGAGACTCAGAGAAGAGCCTGAGCCTCTGTGTCTTGGAATGCAAAGGCAATATCAAAAGACAAAATTCCAGGGCACCTGGGTGGCTCAGTTGGTTGGGCGACTGCCTTCAGCTCAGGTCATGATCCCAGAGACCCGGGATCCAGCCCCACATCGGGCTCCCTGCTCGGCGGGAAGCCTGCTTCTCCCTCTCTCACTCCCACTGCTTGTGTTCCCTCTCTGGCTGTGTTTCTCTCTGCCAAATAAATAAAATCTTTAAAAAAAAAAAAAAAAAAGACAAAATTCCTTGCCTCTGATGTGATTTGATAAACACTTGCACACCTTCTAAGGACGAAGCTGCTGTGGATGCCCCAGGGAAGGGTTCTGCTGGAGTCCGGGGGTTGGCCCCGGGGGTGGGGTGGTTCGTGGTCCTGTTCCACATACAAACAAAAGAAACTCAGAGGAGGGAGAGAGCACATACAGTTGTAGGGGTCAAGGTAGGCTTTGTGGAAGGAGAGAGCATTTCAAGTCTGGCCCACCACACTTTGACAACATTACCGCAAACAATTAAAATCATTTAAAAACATTCAAAAACATTCCTAATCCCTGAAGGGAGGGGGAGCTTGGGGTCAGGGGCCATGGCTTCTGGTCCACACATTGTGACCCACTCGCTGTGTGACTTTGGGCAAATGTCTTGCCTGAGCTTCAGTCTTTTTTTTTTTTTTTAAGATTTTATTTATTTATTTGACAAAGAGAGAGATTACAAGTAGGCAGATAGGCAGGCAGAGAGAGGAGGAAGCAGGCTCCCTGCTGAGCAGAGAGCCCGATGCTGCGGCCTTGATCCCAGGACGCTGAGATCATGACCTGAGCCGAAGGCAGAGGCTTTAACCTACTGAGCCACCCAAGCGCCCTGAGCTTCAGTTTTATCTGTAAAGTGGGAATCAAAAACATTACCTACCTCACGGTTCACCGGAAGGATTAAACAAAATAAAAGGTGTGGGACCGTGTTTTGACATTTTTACATGGCTTTGTTTTTCTTCTTCATGCCTTTTCGTTCTACATGAAGGAAGTTTATCCCAATACTCCCATGTTGTTGTGTCGTCGTCGTTCGCTAGGCCCTTTTCCCTCCCCACTTTGATGGGTGGTTGAGGAGAGGCACAGCCCTGCATAACCCACCCTGTCCCTCTCTCCCTTATTCTTCTGCCAGATGGCAAGGCAGCACATTCTTCTCTGCCCTCTGCCACACTGGGAACCTGTTGATGGCTCCATGGAAGTCAAGGGAGGGTACAAAGGACAAAGAGTGGATTTAAGGGCCAACAGAAAAGATCTAGCACATCCCCACCAGGAGACAGGTTCAAATAATCATAAGATATACCCATGCAATTGGATGATATTCAGCCATTAACAATCATGTTGCGAAAAACTATTTATTGAAAAGAAATTTGCTTTTTTGGTGAAAAGGTACAGATAAAACATACAACATAATGCAACTTTGGTCAAAAAACATAGACCTACACAGAAAAACCTGAGAAAGGTTAGTCCTAGGTGACAAAAAAAAAAAAAAAAAAAAAAAAAAAAAAGGTAGCATAACGTTTTTGTTCTTTTTCTTCTCTGAATTTTCAAAACTGTCCATACTGAACATTACTGGGGCTTGAGCAGGCTCTATAAATACCCTTGTTTTCTCCATTCAGCCTCTGAACTAAAGGAAGGGAATACAAAAGAGTAAGATGGGTAGAGGTCAAAGTATCAATTCTATTACTGGGGCTGGCAGGGTTGGAAGTGGGGCTTAGAGGTGCAGCAGACCGGGCTTCCTAAAATTGAACCCCTGAATTAGACAGACTTACACGGGAAGGGTGACCTGCTGCCCTTATCACAGAGGCAAATGGCCTTGAAATCAGCAATAACTGTGACAACAATCACCATCATGGCTTACTGAGCAGTTACTGTGTCTGAGAGGCTGTGCTAAGTGTCCTAAGCACATTCACACCCTGAATCCACGCAAAAGGCATCAGAGGTGTAATTTATTATCCTCCTTCTTCAGACAAGGAAACGGGGCACACGAGTTTAGGTCATTTTCCCAAAGACATGCAGGCAGAGAGCTGGAACTTGCCCCCAAGTTCCCCAGGTTGGAAGCCGCTGTCCTTCCTATTTGGAGGGACTGCCCCTAAGGGCACATCTGTGAACCTGCCCATGAGGGAAAGAAAGGTCTAGCTGTAATGTAAGGATTTGAAATAGGTTCAAAGTCAGCCACACGGAGACTTCCGAAACTGCGATGAGGTCCCTCTTGAGGGAACAGCTACCCACATGCTTTGTCCTGGTAGACAGCCCAGCATAATGGAAAATGAACGGGCCTTCAATTCAGAGAGCCTGGGGGCCCATGAAACAGTCGTGTGACCCCAAGAGGATCTGTCTCCTTCCTGGGCCTTAACTTCTCATTCTGTGAAGTGAGGGTGTTGAGTAGGTCGACTGGACAGGCCCCTTCCAGCTTTGACATGCTGAGATTCTCGGGGCGGAGGGTGGGGGGGCTCCGAGGTCCTGTTGCCCCTGGGGGAGGGGAGACTGGAGCTGCCCAGCAAAGCGCACCCTTACCGTGTGGGCTATGTGTTTTGCTCAGAAGAAAGTTTTGGTTCTGAAAACAACACAACTGTGTCCACCTTCCAACGTCCCCTGGCCCAGCCCCCATGCCTGGCTGAGACCAGGAGAGAGCCAGACAAAGACACATCGATACATAATGAACTCTTGCCCTAAAAACTCTGAGACACTCTGTGAACTCACATCAGCCTCACTTTGAGGACCAGTCGAGCAGCAGCAGACGATATGGAAGCAGCTCTGCCCATTTAAAGTGAGTGTAGGACAGCAGAAGTTGCCCCCACTGTGGCCAAAGCACCAACACAAGAAAACAGAGGGACGCTGGGCAACTGGGAACATTTAAGTGATGGCCTCTGGCCTCCCCACCGCCTCAAAGGCTACATATCACCGACACATGCAACTTTCTTTTCTTCTTTTTTTTTTTTAAGATTTTATTTATTTGACAGAGAGAAACACAGCTTGAGAGGTAGCACAAGCAGGAGGAGTGAGAGAGGAAGAAGCAGGCCTCCCCGCTGAGCAAGGAGCCCAATGTGGGGCTCAATCCCAGAACTCCGGGATCATGACCCAAGCTGAAGGCAGACACTTAACGTCTGAGCCACCCAGGCGCCCCAACACATGCGACTTTCTGCACAAACACCTTCTCTCTGGCCTGAAATGACCTTCAACCAGGGACAGAGATAATACCCAGTGTCCTCAGCCATGAAGTGAGAGAACTCTGAGATGAGGTCAGACAGTGTTCCAGAGTTCCCGGGGGATGAGGATCCAGAGGCTTACAGTAGAACTGGCGATCCTCTGCCTTCCCTGTCCCCCACCCATGTTTCCTGGGATCCGCTGCTGAACAAATAACAGGGATTTGAGTCCCTGTTTGGTGACTTTGCGATGGGTCAACCCAGCTAGGTGAAACTAAATTTCCCAGAATTCCATTTCCTGGATCTTTCCAGCTAAGGTTGGTTACAAAGGAATTTTTGCAGGAGGTTTGGAGGGCAGCAGGGAAATGTAGCCATTTTGTGGCTCCCACACACTGTGACTTGGCCCATTGGCACGAGGTCCACAGCTGCTGCACTTCCTCTGACCTTCCCCCAGCTTCTCTGATCACCAGGACAGGCACATGTGTTTAGCTCTGTGACACAGAACCCCGACTTCTGCAGAACACACCCTACCATTAGAGGCAACAAGAGTAGACCCCAACTTTGGAGAGTTCTCCTAGGGTTCCAGCTTGTCCTTGCTTCCCCACCTTTCCATGCATCTTCCAGACAGAAATGTCTGCCTCCAATATCAGACATGTGATCACAGCTTTACAGAGACTTCCACAATGTATAAAGCCTGGTCCTTGTAACCAATACCCTTAAATGTGGATATGAATTGTTCCAGAAGAAAAATCAGAGACAAAGTATGTCAGTGGAGGTCCAGACAAATCCCCATGAGGAGACACAGAGGATGGTTTACCCCTGGTGGCAGGTGGACCTCTCTGACTGAATCCTCACTGATACACCTTGTCTCAGATTCTGCTTCTGGGGGAACCCAAACCAAAAGAGCCAGGAACTCCCAGGATGTATTGGGATGAATCGGTTAGACTTGAGGTCCCTACAGTGGACTGAGACATGGCCAGGGACATAGCGTCCTCAGAACAATATTAGGATGCCATCCTGACCCCTCCTGGCTGGCAGGACCCATATGCTACACAATCAAGCTTTATACTCACACCTCACACTTCCTCCTGTTCTAAGAAAACAACACTGGCATACTCTCAAGCATCCAACAAGAAATATTTCTGTGAAAATGTCAACAGCATTATCACTTTCTTTTTAAGTGGTGGCATATTCCCTGGTGCAGAATCAGTCTATTCTCCAGGGTTGAATCAGAAACCGAGTTCCCAAGAGTCGAGAGAGCCACACAGCCCTCTGTCCAGTGAAAGGAGTTAAAGGTTCACCAGGAAGCAGGCTGGGATTTTCAGGGCACTCTTGGAGATTGGGACCCATGAAGCCTGGGAATACTCACAAACCTCACCTCTAAGCAAAGCTGTTTGTTCCCGCCTCAGCTTTCCCATGGGACTCTACACAAACATGCATTGGCCCATCTACCACCAGGCCATGTAACACTGCTCCAACTGACTTCTCCAGAACAGGATGCTGATGGCAAGGTAGTCTCCCTCGGGGCAGTGTCTGGGGGAGTGTAGTAAAGGAGATCAAAGGAAAGGTGCTCTTATGGTCCCCGAACACTGACCCTGGAAGAACACTCTCAGAATTTCTTCTCCTCTTCCTTGTGCAGATAAGGAAACTAAGGCCCAGGAAGGAGAAAGTTACACAGACTATGATCTCCTTGAAGCATGAATGATGGCTTGTTTGTCTCTGCTTTCTCAGAACCAGCACTGGACCTGAAACAGAGTAGGCATCGTTGCTGAACGATGAATGGATGGATGGATGAATGAATGAATAAATGAATGAATGAGTGAGTGAATCTGGCATGATAAACCTAGAATTGTGGTGGGGGGAGGTGCCTGACTGGCATAGAGCATATGACTCTTGATCCCAGGGTTGTGAGTTCCAGCCCCACATTGGGTGTAGAGATTACTTAAAAATAATTTTTTAATAAAAATAAATAAACCTAGAACTGGAAATCTAACCTCCTGACTACTAGATACTTCCACTTCCTTCACATCTCCCCCAGCCCATCCTCAAACTCACATATAATCAAAAATACAATTGCCTTTCTATTGTTTGCCCAGAATTCTCTGGGATTATTCACCCAGAATTCCCTCAGGTGGCTCTACCAGAGTCCTGGCTCCTCATCTGGGAAAGTAGAACTTTTGGGATAGCGATCAAAGACATTTTAAGGGCAAAGGCGTGAAAACCCTCGTTGCTAGGGCAACTTTTCCAAGTCCATCAGCTGAGAGTCTCCAGCTGTGAAAAGGAGCATAGAATTAAGACAGCTTTCAGTCCTCACCACCACCTCCAGCCCTGTGTTCCCCACATAATGGTCACTGGGAGATATTAGCATCTAAATTATTTTAAGGAGATGTAATAAGATTCACCCAGCAGGCCATTAATGACGAAAGAGATTATTACTGGAAAAAATCCAAGACTGACTTTGAGCAGAGCTGGTTCATCTAAATGACCCTTTTCCTGCACCTCAGATGATCCTGGTCCCCAGAGATTATACAGATTTGAAAAAGTAACTGCCATGGAACATGCTCACGTTCATGCAAGAGGGTCTTACGGAAGGAATCTCTAGAGAATTAGGGTCAGGAGTGCATAGCAGTGAGATAAATGAGATGTTCCCTGAATTGTAAGAATCCTCTGTGGCAGAATTTACAGGAAGCATCTCCAGTCTCCATATTTGGCAGGCGTCCAGCCAGAGTTGTCAAGTATTAGATTAATTTTAATTCAATGCAAAAAACCACATTAGTGTAGTGTTGCAATTGAGAGTTGAAATATACAAAAGCCAAGAGTCCTTGAAGTGAATCATTCCAAAGCCTGAGCATCATTTCAAGTGTCCATCAAAAAAAGCACATTCTTCAGAGCATTCCCCAACTATCTGCCACCTTCGAATCGTACTACTTAGCCAGGTAAATGGGCCACTTGGCAGTGACCTGAGGGGACAGAGCTGCTGATGAATGTTACTCCATGAGTCCTGGTCACAGGAGTTAAAGTTCAAAGTCCTTGACACAGCATTCAAGACCTTCCACCAGCTAGCTTCAGTTGCCCTCCACAACCTCATCTTTCAGTATACCCTCTACGGCATGCAGGCTGCAGCCATGATGGCCCTTTGGTGACCACTGTTAATTTTCCTGCCACTCCTCACCTGTACTGCTCGCTCACTCAGTCAGTGCCATTCAGAGCCTGGAAGGGAGCAGCCACAAACACCGTGCATTAGGAGGCATCCCCTCCTTCCCCCGCCCCACCAGTCTCTGTTTACCGTTGAGGAGGAGGGAAGATGCTGACCCAGAGGAAGCAGTCTACTAGCTCACCATCAGTGAATCAGATTTCTATTGAAAATTTGAACTAAGGGGGGCACCTGAGTGGCTCAGTCAGTTAAGCATCTGCCTTCAGCTCAGGTCATGATCCCAGGGTCCTGGGATGGAGCCTCACACTGGGCTCCCCGCTCAGCAGGGAGCCTGTTTCTTCCTCTCCCTCTGCCTGCTACTCCACCTGCTTGTGCTCTCTCTCTCTCTCTCTCCCTCTCTCTGTCAATTAAATAAATAACAATTCTTTTAAAAAAGCAAATTTAAACTAAGAGATACAAATAAGAGTTAGCCTTGAGCCCACAAATGGGGAAGACATTTTGAGGCAAAGTGCAATGATGAGCAAGCAAAGAGTCACCTCACAGAGAGAACAGTACAAGAGACCACAGGATAGAGATGGAGAAATGATGGGTCTGGGTTCCTGCCTCTCTTTTGAGACTCCTCATCAAGCCTGCTGCTATTGGGGCCCGAAAGATACCTCCCATCTCCTGATGAGTGATTTCTCTTACAAACCATTCTGAGTAAGTGGTTTTCATGGGATCCCTGGATTCTCACTCACAACATAAAACAGCAGCCCCCTCGATGTAGGTAATGCCAGTCATCCAACTGGTCACCCAAGAGATGCCTATTTGAATGTTCTAGGTACTGCATCCCCCTCAAAGTCTGCATCCAGCTGTCCCCCTCCAGCCTCTTTCTGCTGAGGTGACCTTACCCCTGGCAGAAAGCCCTGTGGGTGGTGTATTAGTCAGGCTTCTCCAGAGAAACATAACCAATAGAATGTGTGTCTGTATCAAAAGAGATTTACTTTAAAGGAATTAACTCATGGAGGCTGGCAAGTCCAAAATCTGTGACCTGGCAGGCTGGGGACCCAGAAAGAGCCCATGTTGGAGTTCAAGTTCGAAGGCCACCTGCTGCAGAATTCCCTCTTGCTCAGGGAACATCAGTCTTTTGTTTATTCAGCCCTTCAGCTGATTGGATGTGGCCCACCCACATTATGGAGAGTAATCTGCTTTACTCAAAGGCCACTGATTTAAATGCTAATCTCATCCAAAGATACCCTCACAGAAATATCCAGAATAATGTCTGACCAATATGTGGGCACCATGGTCCAGTCAAGTTGATACATAAACTTAACCATTATAGATAGTATCTGTCTTTAAACAACCCTGACACACGGAACAGAGGCTCCTGACCACACCCCTGCAGCCTGTGGAAGTTCAGTGTGGTCACAACCACCTCTACCAGCCTCTCAACTGCAAACTATGTTTAAGCCCATGCTGGTCACCCCTACACTATGTCTCAAGCTCCAGGAGTAAGGTAAGGCCTTCTTGTTAGGCCTAGGATAACCCCCCCACACACACACACCTCACTCTGTGAATGGGGTGGTAGGGGGAAATGCCATAGCACTCCAAAAACTTTTTCAGAAAAATTATGTCTCGATTGTCTTAGAACATATGCCAAAACTGAGACAGAGAGTATCATCTCAACAGTCTCTTACACTAGCTATACTGGGTTGCCATGTATTATGAGACCTCTACCAGTGGCCATGCCTCTGGGCCTTTGCTTATGCCTGTCCCTCAACCAAGAATGCCCTCTTTTCTCTTCTCTTTTCTCAAATGCCCATGAAGCCAGGTACCATGTGGAGGAAATACAAAAAAAGAGAATCCTAAGCCTGCATTCCTTACTCCACAAAGCCAAGACCCTGTAGTTACCCAGGTCAGACTCCTTAGAAGACAATTTGGAGCCCATCTGTTCTATTAGCAGCTTACCAAAGTATTCCTACATTGTCCTCTTCCCAAGAGGATTTCAAGAAAATGCCATTTTCTCCAGTCAAGTGCTTTGTCTAAGTAGTACGTGTTAGAGCCAAGATTTGAACACAGACCTGTTGACCAAGTCCACCCCTCCCTGCGTGATTTCTGAGCTGATGGGATGCAGTCGGCTACCTCACAGCAGACCAGCCTACACTGAGGAAGCTCTGACAGAAAACTACAAAACCCTCAGACAGAGATTATATGGCCCTCAGCCTACTTAGTGGTGGGGAGGTGGTGAGGGTTAGAAGCCAAGACTTAGAAGAATCTGATGGTGCAATGATATACCCATTCTAAAACCAATGTTCCAGATGGGAAGGAGTTTGGCCACAAGTGATGTGCAGCTGCTAGGGGGCGGGCAAAGGGCTGAGCAAGTCAGTCTCCTTATTTGGGTCTCCTTTCCCTCATCTGTGTAAGAGTGGGGGGATCATGGTTGGGATGGCAAATAACCAACTAATGTGCTCCCTCCTTTCTTCCCACATCCATGACAGACATTGCTAATGGAGTACCACACCCTTCCTCCCAACACAGCCTTCCAGTCTTTCTCAACAGTGTTATGAGCAATCACTACAGACCGTTTATTTGACTATGAAACCCTTTGCCAGCGTTAGATCCATTCTACTCTTCTAGCTCACATGGAAGCTCTCCAACTCTGAGCCTTCCACCTCCCTCTTTCACTTATAAACATGATGGTGATTACATTGAGCCCACTCAGATAATCCAAGATAATCCCCCCATCTCAGGATCCTTCATTTAATCACATCTGTAATGTCCCTTCTGCCCACATCAGGTAACAAATTTATGAGTTCCAGGGGTTGGAACGTGGACATCTTTGGGGGCTACTTAGTTTGTCCACCACAGATGTCTCATGGAATAATGTCTAAAGATTAGATAGAAATCATTCCTGTGGGACGCCTGGGTAGCTCAGTTGGTTAAGCAACTGCCTTAGGCTCAGGTCATGATCCCAGAGACCCAGGATTGAGCCCCATATCGGGCTTCCTGCTCGGCCGGGAAGCCTGCTTCTCCCTCTCTCACTCCCCCTGCTTGTGTTCCCTCTCTGGCTGTGTTTCTCTCTGTCAAATAAATAAAATAAAATCTTTTAAAAGAAAGAAAGAAAGAAAGAAAGAAAGAAAGAAAGAAAGAAAGAAAGAAAGAAAGAAAGAAAGAAAGAAAGAAAGGAAGGAAGAAAGAAAGAAAGGAAGAAAGAAAAGAAATCATTCCTGTTAACAGTTTAAGCCTAATGCCCAGCAGTTGGTAAACCCTCAATAAATATTAACTATTGTTACTGCTATTTTCCCAACCTCCAGCCTGTACTGACTGTAAATAAGTGTTCCATAAGTATTGGGCAATGATGAGATGCTATTGCTGCTATTGTCACTGGGCCCCCCCGGCACTGTACCTTAGCACCCTTCCACGAGCACATTTGTGATGCTCTATTGTCCATAATTGTTTACATGTCACTTCAAGGAATACCAAGCAAAGCAGCACTGGCCTCCCATGGGGACTGCCATAAAGTGGGCTTCCAGGAAACGTGCCAGGAGAGGCTGAGTAAGGGCCACCCCTCGTGGTGTTTAGGACGTAGACACCGTGTTGGGTGTGGATTCCTGGGCTCTGATTCTCAAGACAAAGGTGGGGCCACTGTCCAGCTTTCACTGGTGGCCTGAGATTAGCCATAGTCAACCCTCTGAGTGTGGCTGGGGAGGCTGAGCCACATGACACCCACTCCCCCATTTCTGCTCCCAGCTAAGATACCAGTCTTCCGGAGGAAATGTTTAACACAAACAATTAACCCGCATGCGCAGAAGCCATGCTTGGGGCAGAGCAGGACCTTGGTCTGCATTTGTTTCTTTTTCCAAATGCACAGCTGGGTTGTCAGCCACTGGCCTGGAAGTTTTCTGTTTAGCAACCTCATTCTCTTCTATTGGGAGAACTTGCCTAGGGCAGAGACTTGACACACCTTTGCTCTCTGAGCTCCCCTTAATGGGTCTTCATTTGACCCAAGAGCAAAGGTAGAAATTTGGAACCCACAATGTTTTAACTCTTTCCTCTTGCAATGATGGGATGTGGGGCAAGCTAATGTATTGAATGGTTAAGTTGCAGGTATTCTCCCTTTGCTCTCCTGTCTCATCACACCACGAAGGCGGCTAGGCCCTTCCCTGCCCCCTTTCTTTGGGGAGCTTTGCTTAACCACAAGAGGTCCAGAAAGGTGGCAGAGGTTACCTGCAAACCAACCCTTCCTGGCTTTTGTTGCTTAAACCCTGAATTCTTTTTTTTTTTTTTTTAAAGATTTTATTTATTTATTTGACAGAGAGAAACACAGCCAGAGAGGGAACACAAGCAGGGGGAGTGAGAGGGGGAGAAGCAGGCTTCCCGCCGAGCAGGGAGCCCGATGTGGGACTCGATCCCGGGTCTCCAGGATCATGACCTGAGCCGAAGGCAGTCGCTTAACCAACTGAGCCACCCAGGCGCCCCTTAAACCCTGAATTCTTTAAAGAAGAGCATCTATGACTATCTCCCTGCCCACATTATCCAGCTTGCCTCTGTTTCTAGTGTCCCCACCGAAGGTACACACTCGCCCATGCACAGACATACACACACAGAGACAAACATGCATATGCTCATGCACATGCACACAAGCTTGTGTGTTCAGGCACATGTACATGCACACATATGCACGCATATTTGCCCACACGTGTGCATGTGTGCACGTGCATATTCAAGAGTGTGTGCCTCTGTGAACACATGTTCATGCGCACACGGCCATGCACATCCACATATACACACGTGCACATGCCCACAACACTCTAGTTGTACTGAACCTCTTCAGTTCCTGAACTCACCCTGCTTCCTTCTCTTACACCTCACGGTCCAATCCCCACGGCCTTGTTATCTGTTGCATCTCTTTCCAGAGCATACTTTACTTTTTACCGCTTTTAACCTAGCTACCTCTTTGTCTTCTACCACATCCAGACTTGAACCATTCGTGGCACTCAGGACTGTAAACGCCTGTTTACTCTTCTGCCTGAGCAACAAAATATACAATCCATTTTGTTCATCTTTATATTCCTAGAACCCAGGATGTGCCTGTTGTGACCATCTGAGAAATGAAAAGGTAGGTGGATGGATGGTTGGGTAGGTGGAAAGAAAAGCAAAGCACTGGTTCATACCCAGGCTTATACCAGGAAAATTATTTAAATGCCAGTCCTCTCTGAGGCCCCCAGGATTTTTATCTATGCCCCAAAATGGCCCTAGTTTTTCCCTATGTGCTGTCTTGGGGCTCTTGGGGCAGATTCAGGATAAGGATTTAGGGGTTAACCTGTAGTTTAACCATGATCTAGAAACATCCTCGCAATTTCCAAGTAATTAACATTCCATCAGGCTGGCCTGGTCCTCTGGTAGACGTTTAGAAGCATTGTGATTTGAAGTGAAAGCCCATTGCTGATAGCATATCGGAGAAATCTCCATGAGATACAGTGCCTTGTCCCAGTCCAAACTGATGGTCATGCCAAGCAGAGAGATAACAGGTTGAGCACTCCCAGGAGAAGCTGGTAGCTGAGGACAGGGATAAAAAATGGCTACTTCATGCTGGATTGTGGTGTTGGTTTGTTCTCAGATAGAACAAATGAGGCTACTACCCTTGGGAAAGCACTGTTCAGAGTTTTCTCTCTGGGGGAAACCTGGAAGGGAGGGTAACATAAATCACTGTAAACGTACAGCACTCTCCCCCAACAATGCCACCCAACCCCCACCATGTGAATTTGGCACCTCAGCAAACTCAGAAAACCAGCCTCTTTCTAACTTCCTTTTCTTCTCCATCCTTCCTTCCCCAAACCTGATCCTCTTCCAGGATCCCCACCAGTAAATGATGTCACCATCAGCTCCTCGCAGGTCACAAACCTCAGCCTTCCCCAGTCTTTCCTCTCCTATCTTGCCCTTCCACCCACCCCGTGAGCAACAAGCACCATCAGTCCTTCAGTGATCACTCCCTCAGTTTTCCTCACTCCCCATCCAGCTCTCCACCTATCCTTCTAGTCTGAACTACAGGGAAAGCATCCCACATGTGTTTCCTTTCTTGGCCCCTTCCCAACTCAGTCCATTTCCTGCAAAGTCAACCTTCTCACATTCACTCCCTTGTGCAAAAGCATCTCTTGAGCACCTACTATGTACCACACACTTTGTTCAGTGCTGAGAATACCAAAGCAAACAAGACACAAAGCTGATTCTATCACTCTCCTTTGGATAGTTCTCCACTGCCTCACCATGAAGCCCAGGCTCCTTGGCACCCCCCCTGGGCCCCCTCCACCATGAGGCTACTGACTGACCTCTTCGGCCACAGATCCCCCCAAGAGCCCAAAGGTTCAGCCATCATAAGACAACTCATTGTCTCCCACGCCAAGCACTCTTCTTCCTCCCCTTTCTGTCTTTCCTTTCCCCTTATGAAAATCCTTCCCTGTTCTTCAAGAAGAAATGGCTCAAATGGCATTTCTTCTGTGGAGTTGCCATAATTCCCCAGGTTGGAACTAATCACCCAATTCTCTTCACTTCCAAAGCAGAGCTCTAATACCAGCATTATAACATTTATTTCTTTCAGGTTTATGGTTTAGGTAATGAGGTGGGAAAATTATTATCTGGTGGCTGATGCCAGAATTTCTCTTAGGGAGGAAAATGTTGTCCTTTGGGAAAATACCTTGAACTCTAGCCCCCAGATCCCTCCCTTGGGGTTCACAGATTCAGAAGGGAGGGGTCAAGAGTTCTTATCTGTGTTCCAGGGTGGATGGGGGAGGGAGGGTCCTCCTGTGCACTGCCTCCCCGGGGGTCCTCTCTGAGGAGGTGGCATAGAGCAGAGACATGAGTAAAATGAGGGAATTCTGGGGGAAGGGCATTGCAGGGGGATGGAACACAAAGATAATGTACTGGGCTGAAGAAACATGATGTGTGTAGGGAACAGGAAACTGTCACTAGCATGTCATCTGTGTGGGGCACGGGAGCCCGCTCAGGGCCACCTGTAGATTCTGTCCCCAGAACACACATGAGCACAGATGTGCACGACAAAGTGTTGCCCTGAACTCCAGGAGGTTCACAGACCTTCTGAAGCTCGTCATAACAAGTGAGTGGGGAGGAAGCAAGGGGATACATGGAGCCCAGGTTAAGAATGGCTGCACCAGGGCGCCTGGGTGGCTCAGTGGGTTAAAGCCTCTGCCTTTGGCTCAGGTCATGATCTCAGGGTCCTGGGATCGAGGCCCCAATTGGGCTCTCTGCTCAACAGGGGGCCTGCTTCCTCCTCTCTCTCTGCCTGCCTCTCTGCCTACTTGTGATCTCTCTCTCTGTTAAATAAATAAATAAAATCTTAAAAAAAAAAAAAAAAAAAAGAATGGCTGCACTGAGCACACAGGTTGAGGCCAGAGATGAAGCTGGAGCCACGGGCAGGAGATTGGTCATAGTGGATGCTGAATGTCACATCAGGGGATTGGGGTTTGATTCTAACTATGATGGGCTGCTGTCAATATGAGTTGTGAAAGCCATCATAGGATGCTTTGAGATTTAGGGAGATGTGTGGACAAAAGATGATGAAGAGAAGCAAGAAGGGGGAAAAGAGGACAAACTGAAGAAGCACCTAAAAGACAAATTGTATTCAACCCCTACGGCAGCTCTAACAAATGACTGCACATGTGGTGACTTAAAACAACACAAATTCAATCCCTCAGAGCTCTGGAGGCCAGAAATCTGAAGTCGGTTCCACAAGCATAAAGGCAAGGTGTCAGTCAGACTGGTTCCTTCTAGAGGCTCTCAGGGAGAGTCCATTTCCTTGCCTTTTTTAGCTTCCTTGAGGAAAGCTGAGGCATAGCAGCCTTCACTGGTCTCCCTGAAGACCCCTCTGTGGCCTCATGGACAGTCATACTCTCACCCCGGAACTGGGCCACCCGCTACCCGGACCCCATGGTGCCTCTGTGTTAGGCACCTGCCCCACCTTCCTGGTCCCTCCGTGGTCCAGCCATGCCCCTCCCACTGGAGGCAGCCATAGCAGACTATCCTTCCAGGACAGGGCCACTCTCCCCCCGGCCTCCAGTCTCAGCCACAGCCCCACCTCTGCCCTGGCTGTCCTGCCTGGCCTGGCTCCCCCCAGATTCTGAGACAGAGAGCAGAAATGAGGGAGGGAAAGGAGACAATCTCTTTTTACCCTGCATTCTTCTCAATTGTTTGGAAATCAGACTTTTGCCATAAATCTCTATAAATACTGAAAGACCACACAGTGGTTAAGGACGCAAGTGCTGATGTAAGACACCTGGATTCAAATCTGGCTCCTCTACTTAGAAGCCAGGTGACTCTGGATGATTTCTTTTACCTCTCTGTAGCTCAGTCTTCTTAACTGTATTAAAAGGAAAATACCAACAAAAGAACACCAAGTGCTTCACATGGTGCCTATTACACCAGTGCAATAGTTAAAAGACACAGTCAATCTGGTTTTGATTTCAGCTCCATTACCTATTAGCTGTGCAGCCTTAGGCAAATTGCTTAACATTTCTGTGCCTCAACTTTCTATCAGTGGGACTAAAGATCATCATTGTATCTACCTCATAGAGTTATTATGAGGAATAAGTGAGGCAGCATACTTAAATCACTTCGAGGAGTACCTGGAACAGAGTAAACGCTTGTGATTATTACCAGCTATTATTACTTAATAAGCAAATATTAACTTCCCAACACTAGATATTTTACCTATTTTTATAAATTTCTATCCCTCTTAAGGGGATAAGAGAAAGTTCATTTTACTGAGCCCTGTTTCATGAGGTTGAGCATCTTTTTATAAAGCCATTGTATTTCTCTTCTGTGATCTACCTGTTAACAGCTTTTTTTAAAGATTTTGTTTATTTATTTGACAGAGAGAAACACAGCCAAAAAGGGAACACAAGCAGGGCAATTGAGAGAGGGAGAAGCAGGCTTCCCTCTGAGCAGGGAGCCCAATGCGGGGCTTGATCCCGGGTCTCTGGGACCATGACCTGAGCCGAAGGCAGTCGCTTAACCAACTGAGCCACCCAGGTGCCCCTGTTAACAGCTTTAATCTGATTTTCTGTTGGGTTATTTGTCTTTTTCTTATTGATTCATAGGGCTTGGTTATTGATTAGATGTGAGAAAAGGGGACTTAAAAGTAACACCTGGTCTTCACGTTTGGACAAACTGTGGAGACCACAGGGCCATTCCCAGGCATGGACGCGCTGAGCTGACAGTAGCCAGGTGAGGCTACTGGTACATGGCTGGACAGAGGCTGCCCTCCACCTTCTGGGATGCTGCAATATCCCCCTCCCCTCAGACACATGGGGCTCAGAGGGCTCCAGACCAGTAGTATTAGCAACCATCTCTCACAAATAATCAACAGCTGCTGAGTGCCCCCATATGCCAGGCACTGTCCTCAGCATTGGGAACATAGCCATGAATAGACACATAAGAACCCTGCTCTTGGTGAGTTCATATTTTAATTAGAGGCAATTAATGTAAACCATAAATAAAAAAGATGATTTCAGATAATGATAAGTGCTGTAAGGCAACAAAACAGTAATATGATAGAAAGCATGAATGGGGAGCATCTTTGGTTGGGTGGTCAGAGGAAGACTTTCTGAGGAGATAACATTTGAGTCCAATAGAGACAACAGCAGGAGTCAAGGATGACGCTAGGCAGAGGCCGGATGTTACAGGAATAGAAAGAAAACCAACACATTTGGAGAGCAAATGTAGTAGGAGAAGAAGTTAGGGAAATGCAGAAGGGCCAGATCAGGCAGAGGCCCTTGAAGCCATGGAAAAGAGTGTGGAGTTTATTCCTTATGAAAAGGAAAACTCTTCAGAGGCTCTAAGTTATATATATATAATTTTATTTTTTTCAGTGTTCCAAGATTCATTGTTTATGCCCCACACCCAGTGCTCCATGAAATACATGCCCTCAGTACCCACCACCAGGCTCTCTCATCCCCTCACCCCTCCCCTCCAAGACCCTCAGTTTGTTTTTGAGTCCAAAGTCTCTTATGTTTTGTTTCCCTCCCAGAATCACCCTACTTCCCATTTCCTTTCTTTCTCCTACTGTCCTCTATATTACTCCTTATGCACAAGTTAGTGAAACCATGTGATATTTGACTTTCTCTACTTGGCTTAGTTCACTCAGCATAATCTCCTCCAGTCCAGTCCATGTTGCTAGTATTCATCCTTTCTGATGGAGGTGTAATATTCCATTGTATATACAGACCATATCTTCTTTATCCATTCATCTGTTGAAGGGCACCTTGGCTCTTTCCACAGTTTGGCGATTGTGGCCATTGCTGCAATGAACATTGGGGTACATATTGCCCTTCTTTTCACTACATCTGTATCTTTGGGGTAAATACCCAGTAGTGCAATTGCAGGGTCATATTTTTAATTTTTTAAGGAATCTCCACACTGTTTTCCAAAGAGGCTGCACCAACTTGCATTCCCACCAACAGTGTAAGAGGGTTCCCCTTTCTCTGCAGCCTCTCCAATACTTATTGTTCCCTGACTTGTTAATTTTGGCCATTCTGACTGGTGTAAGGTGGTATCTCAGTGTGGTTTTGATTTGAATTTCCCTGATAACTAGTGACGCTGAACATTTTTTTGTGTGTCTGTTAGTCATTTGTATGTCTTCTATGGAGAAGTGCCTCTTCATGTCTCTTGCCCATTTTTTGATGTGTTCATCATCTTCTTTTTGGATGTTGAGTTTGAGTAGTTCTTTATAGATCTTGGATATCAGCCCTTTGTCTGTAGTGTCATTTACAAATATCCTCTCCCATTCCGTGAGTTGCCTCTTTGTTTTGTTGACTGTTTCCTTTACTGTGCAGAAGCTTTTTATTTTGATGAAGTCCCCAAAAGTTCATTTTCGCTCGTTTCCTTTGCCTTTGGAGATGTGTCTTAAAAGAAGTTGCTGTGGCCGATGTCAAAGAGGTTATTGCCTATGTTTTCCTCCAGGATTTTGATGGATTCCTGCCTCACATTGAGGTCTTTCATCCATTTCGAGTTTGCCTTTGTGTATGGTGTAAGAGAATGGTCTAATTTCATTCTTCTATACATAGCTGTCCAATTTTCCCAGCACCATTTATTGAAGAGACTGTTTTTTTCCCACTGGATATTTTTTCCTGCTTTGTCAAAAATTATTTGACCATAGAGTTGTGGGTCCATATCTGGACTCTCTACTCTATTCCATTGGTCTATTTGTCTGTTTTTGTGCCAGTACCATGCTGTCTTGGTGATCACAGCTTTGTAATATCAGGTAACGTGATGCCCCCAGCTTTGTTTTTCTTCTTTAACAATTTCTTAGCGATTTGGGGTCTTTTTTGGTTCCATATAAATTTTAGGGTTGTTTGTTCCAATGCTTTGAAAAATGTTGGAATTTTGATCAGGATGGCATTGAAAGTATAGATTGCTCTGGTCAGTACAGACATTTTGACAATGTTTATTCTTCTGATCTATAAGCATGGAATGTTCTTCCATCTTTTTGTGTCTTCTTCAATTTCTTTCATGAGTGTTCTGTAGTTCCTCGGATACAGATCCTTAACTTCTTTGGCTAGGTTTATTCCTAGGTATCTTATGCTTTTTAGTGTTATAGGAAACAGAATTGATTCTCTGATTTCACTTTCTATATTTTCAATGTTAGTGTATAAGAACACAACTGATTTCTGTGCATTGATTTTGTATCCTGCAACATTACCAAATTGTTGTATGAGTTCTAGTAGTTTGGGGGTAGAGTCTTTTGGGTTTTCCACATATAGTATCATGTCATCTGCAAAGAGAGAGAGTTTAATTTTTTTCTTTGCCAATTTGAATACCTTTTATTTCTTTCTGTTGTCTGATTGTTGTTGCTAGGACTTCTAACACAATGTTAAACAATAGTGGTGAGAGTGGGCATCTTTGTCTTGTTCCTGATCTCAGAGGGAAGGCTGTCAGTTTTTCCCCATTGAGAATGATATTCGCAGTGGGGTTTTCATAGATAGATTTTATGAGGTTGAGGAATGTTCCCCCTATCCCTATACTTTGAAGAGTTTTAATCCGGAACGGATGTTGCATTTTGTCAAATGCTTTTTCTGCATCAATTGAAAGTACCATGTGGTTCTTCTCTCTTCTCTTATTGATTTGTTCTATCACATTGATTGATTTGTGAGTGTTGAACCACACTTGCATCCCAGGGATAAATCCCACCTGGTCATGGTGGATAATCTTTTTAATGTATTATTGGATCCTATTAGCAAGGATCTTGTTAAGAATATTGGCATCCATATTCATCAGAGATACTGGTCTGAAGGTCTCCTTTTTGATGGGGTCTTTGTCTGGTTTGGGGATTAGAGTAATACAGAGGCTCTAAGTTTCTAAAGAGGAAGAGTTCTGATATGATCCATGCCTTAGAAAGTGACTTCATAGAGAATGGATTATAGAGCTACAAGAAGAGACTAAGAAGTCCAAGGCAAATAGTCTATAGGCTGTATTTTGGGTAGAGCCAATAAAACTTGCCAATGGAACAAGAGAAAGAAAGGAGTCAGAGTTAACTCTTCATTTTCTGGTCTGAGAAATTAAGTTAATTGTGGGATTCGTTGGGAAAGGTGGTGGGAGGTGGATACGGCTGATTTGGGCAGGAGCAAGAGAATCAAATGTTTTATTTCTGATATGTTAAGTTCAAGATGATTATCAAATAACCTAGGAGCACTGGGGCTCAGGGAAGAGTCAGAGCTAAAAGTATAAATTTGGAACTTTCTGCAAACCTATGGTATACCCATATTTATTGCTTTATAGCTTGAAATCCAACTCTCCACCTTCTTCCCCCAAAGTACTCAGATCTCCCCTCTTAATAGAATTCTCTTATCATCTTGGCAGAAGGCTAGTTCCCAGTCCACTGTTGCTCTGACTGGAGAGCTGAGTTGGGGAAGGAAGAGTCAGGTCATTGAAAACCTTCTCATTTTCCCCACCCACTTCCTGAGGCAGACAGATGATTTAGGTTGGGCCTATCAGACCCTCATTCCTGCAGCTTTGAAGTGTAAGCAAGTGCCTCAAGGATGGAGGAAAGCTCAAACATCAAAATCATGGTGATGACCGATGTGTGTGAGAATGAGATTCTCCCCCAGGCCTGACCTTCACTGCAGTTCCTGCTCCAAAGTCCCACCCCCTTTTCCAAACCTGGTCTCCCAGCTCCCATGCTATCTGGGAGCACCCCAGATTCTGGTAGATTTACTCTTTGCTCACAGGAGCCAGAGTTCCTTTCCGTTGCTCACAATCAGGAACCCTGACTGATATATAATATTGACAGTCCTGTGGCCAGATGAGACCATCAGGAGAACAGCACAGAGAAAGGAGGAAAGAGGAGAGGATGACTTCTTTTACAGAGGAGCCATAATTGGACCAAAGACTGGGAGACTACCACAGACTGAATTGTACCCCCACAAAATTCATGTTGAAACCACACCCTCCCACCCAATATTCTAGTATTTGGAGATGAGGCCTTTGGGAAGTAATAGGGCTTGGCTGAAATCATGAGGGTGGGGCCCTCATGATGAGACTAATGCCCGTTTAAGAAGAGGCACACCAACGAGCTTGCTCCCTCTCTCTCTCTCTCCATGTACACATAGTGAAGAAAGGTCATATGAAGACATAGCAAGAAGATGGCCATCTACAATCTGGGGAGAGAGCCTTCACTGGATATCAACCCTGCTGGCCCTTTGATCTTGGGCTTCCCAGCCTCCCAAACAGTAAGACACAACTTCCTGTTGTTTAAGCCACCCAGTCTCTGGTATTTTGTTGTTGAGAGCCCAGCTGACTAAAACAGTGACCAACACCTCCCAGTGGGAAAGGAATGACTTGTCTGTTTAATAGTTAACCCAGCCTGGAGCCTTTTCTCCCAAGAGCTGGAATGGCTCTTTGGGATAAGGAACAAGAGAAGGCCTCCTAAGTGGGGATGCTGGTGTGGGAGGAGATGGGATATGTCCTGTAAGAGCAAAGCTGGGGTGGCAGAGGAGAAGAAGTCAGAAGGATTTGTTGTCACCAATATGGCCACCAGGGACTTAGCCAGGGCAAGTGATCTGTCACAGTGTGGAGAACAAAGACAATGTTGCAGTGATGAAGAGGTCTGAAAAAGATAAAGATAAAAAGGAAGGGGAGAAGGATACAGCCAGAAAGGAGGAGGAGCTCCTGAGACCCCAAACAGAGAAAAAATCCCTATGGCTGTTCCTACAGCAAGAGCCGTACAGGAGGGGTCAGATACCCATAGTGGAACCACTTACAGCTCTCTGGGGCCAGCACTGACAGCATTCAGCCCTCAGAACATGCATCACCCCCAAGTCCTTGCTCCTACACCTGAGCCTCATTCCTCTCCAACCCAGGAGCAAGGACATTGGTGACAGCAGGGGAATGAGAGCCAAAAAGGAGCAGAGATCCAGGAGGTGGGGCCAGAGTCTGTGTGGGCTGGGCTAGGGCCTGCCCGTGATGCTAGGGGGAGCAGCCTGGGGCTGGGAACTGGACAGGTGGGCCGCACTGATGAGGAAGACGTGCTCCTACATCAGGAGCATCTGTAGGTCAGATGTGTAAAATCTGAAGGTTCCCAGGCCTCTTGTTTTCTCACCTTACTGTGCATCCAAATCGCCCAAGTCCCTGCAATGTGTAGTTTTCAGAAGCCCCACCTTCCCACTTCCAGGTAATTGAGAAATCCCAGCCTCTGCCAAAACCTTCCAAAGGTGCACACTCATCCTCTGTTCTGCCTTCAGCAGGAGTTGCCAAGGAGATGCTTTTGGAAAGCATCGTTTTCAACGGGCCCTTATGTTAAGAAGGAGGAGGAGGAGAACAAGGAAGAGGAGGAGGGAAGGAAAGAAAAAGAAAGAGAAAGAAATGAAAATTAAAAACTTCAAAACATTTTTTCAAGTCACACTGAAGCTCCAGTGGCTCTAACCTTTAACCCCCCAAAAAGCATCCCTGCAGGTTTCAAGTGTCAATCCAAGTGCTGGGCCTGAATTATCTAACCTTCAGCTTGAAAGAGCCAGAGCAAAAAGGTCAGAAGGAAAACCACAGTATGTGGCAGGAAGTTTTTCTGCTTCGGATACTTGAAAGGTAGAAGACTTTCCGAGAGGGACACAGCCCAGAGAAGTCACCCATTTAAAAGAAAAGATCCTCAGCTGAGCAAGGCAAGCTTTTGAAACAGCTTACTCGTGACTTAATTTGATCCCTCATTGTTTAAACAACTAGAAGGAATCTTTGGAAAACACAAAATGGACACCTTGCTCCCATGCTTCAAACCTTTGGACAGCTCCCCAATGCCTGGAACCACATCCCCCAAAGTGTGATGTGCAGTAATGGATGCTGGGGGAATAAAGGGCTCTTCATTCCTGAACAAGTTTCTAAAATGCTGGGTTAAACCATGTGAGACAGGTTTTCCTACAGGACTTGTCAGAGCCCTTATTATGCTAATGAACATCAGCCATTGCCAGGACTGCAAGGTGTGCAGCATTTCCATCCCTGACTTGACCCCCATGGAATTCTCATTTCAGGTGGCATCCCTCTAGGACTGTGGTCCCGTGGATCACTTCGGGACTTACAGCAAATCCCTTAGTCTGGCACTCGAAGGCCCTTCCGCACCCAGCCTCAACCCTCCTTCCAGCATCCTCACCTTCCTTCCACACACATGCAGCCTACATCTGAAGTTCAAATCCCACCAGTGACTTGCCCTTTACAAAGCACTTGAAACACTTCTGTGCTTTGCTCAGACTGTGTTCCCTGCCAGGGATGCCTTCCCCGCCAGGGATGACTTTCCTCATCCTCTTTACCATCAAACTTCTGCTCATGTTTCAGGCCCTTGCTCAAACACACGGCCTCCATGGACCTTCACCTGCTCCCTCCTGCAAAAGTTAACTGCTCCCTCTTCTGGGCTCTATCACAGAGCTGATCAACCTGCACTGTGATTAGCCCGAGTCTCTCTGTTATTAATTGAGAGCTTCAAAAAGGCTGAGAGTGTGAGCCGACTACGGAAATATGTGTTGGCAATATTAATAGCTTCCATCTGTTGGCACTTCCTAAGGCCAGGCATTATTGTAAGCTCGTGACATGCATTAACACATGTAATCCTCACAACCTTACTTGCTGGGTGAGTACAACTATGATCAATTATTATCCCGGGTTTATAGATGAGGAAGCTGAGACTCAGAAGAGTTACCTTGCCCAAAGTTGCACGACCAGTGAGTGGCAGAGCCAGAACACAGCCCTGTGCTCTCAAACACTGCGTTAGGACCCTTGAGGGCAGCAGAGGTGAGCCGGAGTCCAAGGCTGGCTGATTCCGAAACCACACGATGGCATCAAGGACAAAGATCCTTTCTATCTCTCCATGGTGCACCCTCTGGGAATCAGCTCTGCCCTCGGGCTGGCTCCCTTCCTGGTGCCAAGCCAGCAGCAACAATTCCAGGCATCACATCGGGACACAAGAATGTCCAGAGGAAGGAAGGGAACATGGAGTGGAGACTAAAAGCCTTGTCTCCAGATACAAACAATTTTAGTTCCCAGGTGTCCGACCACAGGCAAGTGGAGAGTATACAAAGATATAACAAAGATAGGGGGCGCTCCTGGGTGGCTCAGTCAGTTAAGCATCTGCCTTCAGCTCAGGTCATGATCCCAGGGTCCTGGGATCGAGGTCCACAGTGGGCTCCCTGCTCAGTGGAGAGCCAGCTTCTCTCTCCTTCTGCTACTCCCCATGCTTGTGTGCTCTGTTTCTATATATATACACATATATTACAAAGATGGAATGGGCTGCCTTAAAAGGAGCTCCCCGGGGCGCCTGGGTGGCTCAGTTGGTTAAGCGGCTGCCTTCGGCTCAGGTCATGATCCCAGAGACCCGGGATCGAGCCCCACATCGGGCTCCCTGCTTGGCGGGAAGCCTGCTTCTCCCTCTCTCACTCCCCCTGCTTGTGTTCCCTCTCTGGCTGTGTTTCTCTCTGTCCAATAAATAAAATCTTAAAAAAAAAAAAAAAAAGGAGCTCCCCATCTTCTATCACCCCAGGTTTCCTTCTGCCTTTAACATTCTTCTGCCCCTTCCTGGCCTAGCACACCTATTCATTTTTTTAAGGATCAGCTTCAACCTCACCTCCTCCAGGAAGCCATTCCTGATGGCACCACCCCCTCCAGCTGGGTTCAATTTCCTTGCTGTGTGCCTCTGAGTACTCCCTCCTTGCCTCACTGTTGCACTCACCCCCACAAGACTGTAATTACTTGTTTCATCATCTGCTCTGCACACCAGACTACGAGCTCAGGGAAGGCAGGAAGTGTAATCTTGTCACCATCCCCAGTAACTGCTACCGTCCCCACTCCATGCAAGGGGCATCAGAAACACCTGCTGGACATTCAAGCATAAAACAGAAGGTCACTTACCTGAGGTATTGGCGCATGAGCCCAGCAGTGCACTTCAGTCACGTTCAGGCGTTGAGGTGGATAATTCTTGGACACATCAGCTTGTCTTGCTCAGGGTGCGGAGTAGCCCCAGCCTCCTGTCCAAAGAACAAGGTGAGCCTTGTGCAAGAAAAATGTCTCCTTCGGACTTCCCCTACAATCTGGGATAACCTTCCAAAAAGTACAGTCAAGAGTCAAGGGGAGGAGTCAAGATGGCGGAAGGCCAGATGACCACATTTCGGGGAGTTCCCTGAAGAGAGCTGAATTCCAGCAAAAAAAACACTACAAGACCACCGTGAACACCCATGAAAGCAGCCTGAAATGTGATATTTCCCACTTCTGGACCACCACGAGAGACAAGGAACATCGGCAAAAAGGTAGAAACAAATAAGAGGGTCTGGAGGCTTGCCCCCAGAGACGGGGAGTGGGGGAGGAAGCCTGCAGAGCTGAACCATTGAAAACAAATACCCCAAAACGAAAGTGCTCTGTGAGTGAGGAATAACAGCAGATTACGGCCTGAATCGGGGCGAGACAGAAACGGGAACACAGCGGAGCCCGGGGCAAGGCAAGGAGACTTTGTAAAATTTTTTCCCGCCACCTGGTGCCCCCACACGCTGCCACCCGAGCCGCCGGGCCCCCGCGCGCCGCCGCAGCTGCCCCGAAAGCAGCAGGAGTGGATTCTATTTTTACGCCACTGCCTTTCTCTCCCGCTTCTCTCCACCCCGTGGGCCGTGCAGACCCCCCCAGGGAAGGCGATTTTACAGACTTGCGTGGGACCGGAGAGGCCGTGGGTCCCGGGGCACAAACAAGGTCGCGCGATCCAAAAGGAGTTGTGGCTTTGAGGTGCGGGAGTGAAGCGACAAGCGGGAGTGGGGGAAGAAATCAATACGTCTGCACCAGCCCGGCTGTGACAGGCTGCCAACCGGGAGGTGGGAAAGAGCCCCTCCCTGTGTAGGGGCTCACTCTGGGAGGGAGGTCTGGGCGCAGACATCTTGCTCCGACCTGACTTCCGCAACAGCTGAAAAAAGACGTAAAAGAACAACGCTCCGCTACCAGAGAATTGTAACCTGATAACCTGATTACCATTGAGACAGGCCTCTAGCAGGGGGGCCGAGAGAGTCAGCCCAGGTAGAAGGACTGAAAGGGAACGGCACGCCCCGCCCCCAGAAAGCACGCCAGAAGCTCAGGAGGACAACACTCCAATGCAAAACCCCAAATCGGGGGAAAGGCAATTTATTAAACTCCTGGCACTGACTACAAGTACCAAAAGCCCTACAACTCATTGATACAGTTTTCCACCTCATTTACTTTTTTAAACTTTTTTCTATTTTTACTTTTAAAGTTTCCACTTTAAGCTTAAAAATACATTCTCACAGTTTTTCTTCTTTCAATTTTTAGCCCCCTTCTTATCACAACGTGATACCCAATACAACAGCCCATAATATTTTTTATTTTTTATTTTTTTTATTCCTTTTTATTTTTAATTTTTTTATTTTTTTTATTTTTACCCTAAAATTTTTTTCAGACACACCCCTGTATTTTCTGCTTTTGTTGTTGCCTCTTGTTTCCCTGTTTGCTTTCTCTGTTTTTTCCCTTTCTTCTCTCCTCTTTCCTTTATTCTCTCTTTTATGTGTACATGTAGATACAAGCTTCAAGTCAATCCCACATCCCTATTCAATACTACCCCTATATACAACCAGTTCTAATCCCCCTATATCTTTTGAAAGTGGGCTCCTCCAACAATAACAACAAGACAGACTCGGGAGCGTCTGAAACACATTCCTTGACCACAAGGAGTGTCTGCCCTCACCTTCCCACTCTAGTTTGTCAGTGTGTCTTCGCTTCTATACTATATAATACTGGCCTTGGGGGTCATATAGATTGGGCTTCGCTTTTTGATCTCTTCATTTACCCTTGATAACCCTTTTCTTTACCCTGTAACAGCTTTGTACCATATAAATCCTATCACCGGGCCCCGCTCTGGCAGGGGTGTCTTTTCTTGCTTCCTCCTCTCCGTTTTCTTTTTTCTTTCCCCTCCCTTTTCGGTGGGGAACTCTGGTTGCTCCAAAACCTTCCAAAGACCAATCCACCTAGATAGTGGCTGATATATTTAGTCATACACCCCCTCAACCACTCCTCACCACAATGACTCAGAGAAAGAACACCCAACAGAAGAAGAACCCTGAGACTGCAACCTCGGTCACAGAATTACTGGAAATGAACATAAACAATATGACAGATATGGAATTCAGGGCAGCAATAGTCCAAGCAATAGTCAATTTAGAAAAGAACATTAGTCTCAAAGTGGAAGCCA
>PITA01021397.1:0-32780 GCA_004023965.1 Spilogale gracilis
TTTTTCATTACTTGTCTAAATTCTAAACCTACGGGTTAAAATGTAAACATGCAGGTTTAGGGGAAAACAGCAACAGGGATTCCATTTGACTAGAATTTTTTTTTTAAAGATTTTATTCATTTATTTGACAGAGAGAAACACAGTGAGAGAGGGAACACAAGCGAGAGAGGGGAGTGAGAGAGGGAGAAGCAGGCCTCCCGCCGAGCAGGGAGCCCGATGTGGGGCTCGATCCCAGGTCTCTAGGACCATGACCTGAGTTGAAGGCAGTTGCCCAACCAACTGAGCCACCCAGGCGCCCCTTGACTAGAATTTTTTAAGAAAGTAAATTGCAAGGAAGAGAAATACAATTAAGACTCTCCTCTTCTTCCTTCTCCTCTTTCCCTCCCTTCCTTTCTTCCTCCCTCCCTCCCTCCCTCCCTTCCTTCCTTCCTTCTCTTCCATTCCCTTTCCTTAATGTTTACAGAGAGCCCACTAACTTCTCAAAGAAATTCTGTGTCAGAACCTGTGCTAAGGCTGAGACACCAGTCATGGGCTAGGCACTAAACATTTACCCTGCAAAATTTCTCTCCACGAATTGATTGTGTCATGGAGGGAATTATGTTGCATTAGGTTCCTTTCAATATTTCTGGTCACTCCATACTTTTCCTTGGGTTCTGACAATTATGGATCATATATGCAGGGGACTTTGTTAGAGCAAGACTGATACATGTTTTATATAATCTGAGAGGCAAGAGCATGAACTCCTGATGTGGTCAAGACAACAAGCCTTACATATTTAGGAGGAATGTATTTCAGCTCTTTCATAATGAAACAATAGTACTGTTTCTGTGAAAAATAAATTATAATTTGAGTTTGAAACATTTGTCATTTTGTTTATGAGCTGAAATATATAAAGAAAACCAGAAAGAGATTAAAAAAATTAAACATGATTTAAAAAAAACGTGAAAGATAGAAAAGATCAGAAAAGATTCCAAATGAGATGGACGTCTACCTCCCACAGCTCTAGTACCCCAACTCTTGTTCCTCTTCGATGTGTTGACTGTGAGTAAAATGAACAAATGCACTGGCTTCTGACCAACTTGCTTTTTGCTAAAACTTAATTTTTTTTTTTAATATATGGAGACTTAATGATTTGGTGAATGAAAGCCAATTGGGAGAAGGTCAGTCCTCCATTTCTGTGCAGGCTACCCATGAAAGAACAAGGATGAGAAAACAGATACCGCATAAATTTGTAACCATTGATATCTTTAGAAACAATGAATTTCACATGCCCAGTTTTTTTTTGGTATGTATTTTTTCTTCTCAATGTAAGACTCATTTTCTTTTTCTTTTTTTTCATGTTGTTTAGCATATATTTTAGAAGTTCATGGAAAATGTAGTCTACATGTTGCTGAAACATTATTCTGATAGTTCTGTCTCTAGAGGGGCGAAGGTAATCTTTTTGGGGGTAAGGGTAAGGAAGGAGAATGGCAGCTGTAGGTGGGAGTCAACTGGTGTTGGTAGGGGTAGGTCTTCACCAATTTTCCCATCTGGCCTCTACATCTTTAAATCAGCCTTTGATCCAATAACTTGGGATAAAATAGACAGTTGGGCATATATTTCTCTTCCTCCCATGCTAAGTTTGAAAGGAATTAAGAACTGAGGACAGAACAAAGCCGTTTGTTTTCTCATAGTTTTATACTTAGAGTGGACCTAAGGACCTGAAGCCTGTAGGGGAAAGACAGTCACTGGAATGCCTTGATCCCTACATAATAATCCATTGATTCTTGCATTTGCCACACTGAAACTCTAGTTTAGTGAAGGAATTTGAAGTTCTTTTGGGTGTCATGATAAAACTTCATTTCAGTAAATCATTACAGTTCTTAGCTTTTATTTTCAACTTGCCCTTTTATTAATGGGAAACCACTCAGCAAATCAAGCACTGGGAAAATTTCTGAGTCTTCAGTTGACCTGAGCTGAACCTCTGTCTCTCACCTGTAATCATTGTGTTCTCATGGCAAACTGGTCAGAACTTCCATCTTTAAGAGAAAAAATGGTCTCATAGTCACTTCAATACCAAAAGGAAATCAATTTTTAGAAGTGTATTTGGACTCATGACCAGTATATTACCAATATATTTAGAAGCAAATCATCTCCTGAGCACAGATGTGGGGAATCCATTCTTAAAAGTGTTCTTTCTCTGTTTCACAGGTGGCATCAGAAGTGTAGGTGGGAACAAGTCAAGGAAGGCTGAAAAATAGTTTTGTTACTGAAAACTCAGTAAGAACTGCTCAGGCCCTGGGTGTGCCCAGCAGATGGCTTTCAACACCCCAGTGTGTTCACATCTGAGAAGCAGACATGTGACTGGTTTCACACGAGAAGATGGACGTGAAGGAAGAGTTTTCCTGACGGCTGTCATATTACTTCCTGAGTCTCGATCACTCACACTTGCTGTGGGTCGTTTTAGAGTGTGTTCCAGCACTCCCCTTCTTCCTTCACTTTTCGTACTTCTGACCCATGCATATTACATCTTTCCTGGGAATAAGAACCGGGTTGTACCTTCCCTCCCATGCCACTGTTGTTTAGCTCAAGCACTTCTCTGCTACTTCCCCTTTCTGGAGTGTGAGACTAATTATTTGGTGTGTTGTTAAAAGTCTCCCCAATCAGGGCAGATTCTGAAACGTGGTGGAGCAAGAGGGCACTCCTCTTCTCAGGAAAGACTGTTCTCACTTCTCATTATGCTTTCTATCTATCAGTGTAGGTGACAAATCCACATCCTATCCTCTCCCACTTCACCAGGAGCTCCCCAATCTTAAAGATGTGAAGATGAAGAATCATCCCCACATGGGACCTTGAGAGGCACTCCCTGATTTTGTTTCAAGGGGTGCTCCTTTCTTCTCTTATTGATTCTTTTCCCAGTAAAAATAATCCATGGATATTATAGAAAATTCAGACTACATGGAAAAGTAGAAGGATATAAATAGTTCCACTAGTGGTTAAAGATAATCTCTGCTAACATTTTAGGGTGTGTTTCCAAATCTATTTCTTTTCTATGCATATTTTATTTCTCTTCTTAAATTTTACATGATGTCCTCATACCACATATACAATTTTGTATAAGCTTTTTCACTTGGTATTTTATCAAGGATGTTTTTGTTATATTGGTGGTCTCTTCTTAAACATTCTATTAATGATTCAACCTCCAATGATTTCCATAAGGCTGCTCGTAGAAGGCTGTTTCCAGTTGATCAGTGGAATGAGCATCTTGGTGTGTGAATCTTTTTCTGTATTTGGGAAATTTTCCCACAGCTAGACTCCTGGGGGTATATATTAATTATAAAATCATTTACAAGGCTTTTTCATAAATGTATAGCAACTAGAAATTATTAACTTTAGTCTAAGATATAAGATACGTGAACTTAGAACTCGTAACATAAGGTATTGTATTTAATCCTTAGTTTAGGCAGAAATCAACACACTTACTTAAATATTGCAAATGCTGAAGGTATTGGTGTAGAATTGGGGAGGTCATCTTGCCGAACACTTCTAGTCTCAGCTTTCTCTGGAAGTGGTGATATCTTTTCCCAAAAGATATGCTAGGAGAACATAAGGCACTTTAAGTGTCCATAATTAGTTTTTCCAGATTTGAATAGACTATAAACTCCATGGCTGAAGAAGGAAATCTTGGGAGGAAGCTATTAAAAGATCATCTAATTTAAAAAAAACTACAAAAGCACGAATAAAAAAAGTGTTTTATCATTTTGTCTGGGCTTTAGTTAAAATGATTACTCACAACATTCATAATGTTGGCAGGGAATGACTACATGGGAATGAAGGTCTTTTTTACTTAAAACTTATTAATGGCTTAAAGGGGAATCCTCTTCAGTAGGGTTGATGAGCTCATGATTTCAGGTGCTGCACGTAGACGGAACAAAATTTGTATGACAGAAATTGCCAATGAGTGGAATTTTCAAAACTTCTCTGTTCATCGCAGAATGTTACTTTTGCTTCAACTAGAGTATCAGCCTTTTCTGAAGCCACCACGAAGAGTCTGAGTTCCTCTCCATATTTTCTGGGAAAAAGGAAGTGTGTGGCAGGGTATGTGTACGGTGATCCAGGGAAAAACAGCAGGCTCAAGCTCTGACCCTCCTTCAAGTAGTAAATTTGAATAAAATCAGTAAATCAAATTGTTTTCAGTTTGTCTCAGAAGACAAAATTTAGCATAACTGTTGGCCAACCCCCTCAATGCATTTGTCCATATATTCCTATTCCTGCTGTCTGTGTTTTTGTTAGTTTAAGAAAAAGACCTACACACACCTTAGTACCAGCAGCACAAGACGTTCTCCTGTTGATGATAACAATGGAGAGCCTGGCCCATACTCAGAATTCACTGGTCCTAGAGAAGACAAGGAAAGCTAAGTGTTTTCAGCTCAGCTTGTCTGGTAGATGTTTTTGCATGGCTCTGCCCCGTGATATTTACATATGCAAAGTCATTATTTTAAGTGTAGCTCACAGAAATAGCACAGGGATGGATTGGTACCTCTAACCAACGTTGCTATGTCTTCGTGTGTGGCGTTCATTGTGTCGTATGCACCACTATGTGTAATCCTGCAACTGGGTTTAAATGAGTGTGTTAGTGAATTAAATGACAAGGAAGAATTGTTTGGTGTTGCTTTCGTCATTTTTTTAAAAAGATTTTATTTATTTGACAGAAAGAAACACAGCCAGAGAGGGAACACAAGCAGGGGGAGTGAGAGAGGGAGAAGCAGGCTTCCATAAGAGCAGGGAGCCTGATGTGGGGCTTGATCCCGGGACCCTGGGATCACGACCTGAGCTGAAGGCAGACACTTAACCAACTGAGCCACCCAGGAACCCCATGCTTTTGTCATTTTATTGACAGTGGACATAAAATAAAATTACCCCCCCTTTTTTTTTTTGAGACAGCAGTAAGGATTTTTATTGTCAACACAAATGAGAGATACAAGCATAATAGAAGACACAAATAAATTAATTCTCCAGATCACTTTAGACATCAGGGCCTCTCTGTGGAAAGATCACTTCAATTTCTTATGTAGACACGATACTATCCAAAACAAACAAAACAGGAGTATTTTGAGGAAGTGTTTAAAAGAATGACCAAACATGTACATAGTGAGAGGAGAAATAAAAAGTGGCTTCCCTAGTTCTTTTCCTCAGTAAGTTATATATTTATAAAAATAGGTGGCTCTTTGGGGAGCCTGGGTGGCTCAGTTGGTTAAGCGTCTGCCTGCAGCTCAGGTCATGATCTTGGAGTCCTGGGATCAAGTCCCGCATCGGAGTTCCTGCTCCGTGGGGAGTCTGCTTCTCCCCTCCTGCCCCTTCCCCAGCTCATGCTCTCTCTCTGCAATAAATAAAATCTTTTAAAAAAACGTGGCTCTTTCCAGGGCCTTTTTAAGAGTTTCAGACAGAAAAACTTAAAATTCTTCCACCTCCCAGAAAAAAAATGCTTTATGCTTGGCCTGAAAAAGAAAATCAAAATAGGGTGACGCTAGTTTCAAGACTACACTTACACGTAGGTACCACCTTTGTGTCTAAAAAGGTTTACCGTCCATATATCTGTACCAGAACCATAGACGGAATTTCCTCCCTTAGGAAGTTTTCAACCAAAATGGATTTAGGTTGGTCTCACTTGAAAGTGGACAAAGGGATACGCAAGACCAGTGTCTGTGGTACGACTCCAAGACGTGCTCTGCTAAAGGGTCCTGCAGGAAGAAGGGAGCCGTCAGGGCTACCAAAGTGGGAGGATGCCAGTTTTGGGACAGGAAGAGGGGTCCCTGCCCAGTCTGGCTGTGAGCTGTACCCAGGCCCCAAACAGATGTCGGGTCCCCCAGCTGTCAGGCTGGAGCTCACACAAGAGCACTGTCAACCAGGTCAGAGTCTAAAGTAGCCCGGGAACGCCTCTATTCCGTGATTTGTCTATGCTCCCCTTGATAGTGGTCAGGAAACCAAGAAGCCCCAGTTCTGAAACAACACAAGTATTAGTTACTCAGTAAGCAATGGGCGATGTTCTTGTCTATGGTAAACAATACAAAAATGGGTGATGAGCCCCCCTCCCACTTCTCTGCCGGGATTCCTTACTTTCACCATTAATGAACCAGTAAAAAAATCTCTCCTTCCCCCTAAGGACAAGCTTTGCACTAATGTCTCTTCAGAATCAGTGAGGTCTCCAGCTCTAGCCTGGGTTTAAGAGGCCAGAAGACAAAAACAAAAACAAACAAACAAACAAAACAAGCAACAACCCTTCCCATGTCAGAGTCAAGGTAAGGTTGGAGTTGGGCCCAAGATACCCTCCGCACAGGGTCCCTGGGATGCAAAGAGCTTGGAAGCCAGTGAGTAGCGAGCACATTCATGTCACAGGCTTTGAGACTCTATGCTCATGGTGGTTGTGTCTTCCCTTCTATCACTGGCATGTCCATCATGGGCGACTTGATGACTGCTGGATCTTCGGCCATCTGCGAGGCCTGGACAAGGATCGGTTCCATTGGATAAAGCTTCAAATTCCTTACTTTAGTCAAATTTTTTGCTATAGGAATTTTGTTCCCAGGGTTACAGGAGCTGACTTCTCTACCAGAAGTCCCCATATGTTATCACCCCTCAGACATGCTTAACTATTTCTGAGGTTAGAGAGAGCCCCTGTGAGCTCACAAGAAGGTCTCAGGATCTGTCTTGGGGCCAACATGGATGTCCATTGTCCATAACCTGCCATGATCATGGAGCCTCAGGCCCAGCCTGGAGCATGGTTTCTTTGCTGAAGGCAGAGCCCTCTTGCTCCAAAGCGGCCCCATTTGTTCCTGGGAGAACTGAGGGAGTGTGTGCTCCTCTACCCCTCTTGCTCCTCTCAGCCTTTCCCTGGGACTGAGCTGTAGGTCGCCATGGAGACAGCCTCTCTCAAAAATAAAAGGCTCAGAAGTTGGGCCCTCAGCAGAGCTGGGGCCGGTATCAGAGATGAACATCCCATGGGCCTCCCTGCCCACCCCGCCCACCCTGGGCCTTTATTCTCCTGAAGATGGAAATCTTTAGGGGAAAAACAACCTTTGGTGGTTGATCAGACCAGAGCACCCCAAATCCCCAGCTTGATCATAAACATCTGTGGTTCTGAAATATGTCCTCTGCTCTGATAAGCACATTTATAGCATCAAGTTTTAAAAATCAGGTTCTTTCCCCTACGGAAATCTTGTTTGACAAGGAAAAATCTCCCCCATCCCCTTCTATGCACAATGTGTGGTCATTAAGAGTCCGCTGTGAGCACTTCCTAGGTAATAAGAATGGTTCAGAATAAATGGAAGCATTTGGAGGCCCAGGACCCCCACAGTTATACCACCTCCCAGAAGAGAGGGATTGATTTAAGAAGCAGAAGAAACACTGCATGGCAGTGTGCCCGGTGCAGGGACAGGTGGAGGGCAATGGGATGCAGACTAAGGAGGATCATGTGAAAGCTTCGAGAAGCACCATCTGGTGCACTCAATGGAGGGGACTGGCTGCTCCAAATTCTTCTCACAGAGACCACTCCTGGTGGTCGTATGCATATGCGAATATGCCCGTATTCGCATAAATACAGGAGAAGCTCCTTGGGGTAGAGTGTAAAGCCGGGTGGCTAACGTTGGCCTCTAACTGCTGTGCACAGGCAGTGAGGAGGCATTTGAAGTTGCGGGGGGGAAACCGAGGAGGACCCTCCAAGAAGGGGACACAGCAGAAAGGGCAGCTTAGCAGAGGAGCGTTAAGGGAGGGAGCCAGGAACAGTGTTTGGGACCCTCTCCCCGCCACAGTGCAAATCTTCAGGAAAAGAATATACAAACCATGAAGCAATCACATAATGTAGATCATGGGCCACATCATGTCTGTGAGCCCCTGTGGTCTCCTGCCACCCCAGATTACAGCAGTGTCCTTGTGATGTATGTTTCCACCAAAGTCTTATCTCCCCTCTTGACTCTTGATGCTGTTTGAGACTTGTCCTGACATCACGATGCACAGCAGATCAGCCCCTGCTCATGTCCTCCACGGCTCCCTGTCAAGTTCTGCTCTGCTCCCTGAAACAGAGCTTGTGACCTCACCACTCTGGCCCTTACCCACCTCCACAGGTGCTCGGTGTGAACTCTCTGCCTACTTCCCAAACTCCAGGACCAGCTGCCTTGCACAGATCCCCGGCCACCATCCGTGTGGCCCTCCTAGCCTGGGCTGAATGCCATGTCCTCCTCCCAGCCCCATTCTCACTTCTGACTGCTCAGCCCTCCACGGCCTGGGGAAACCATGCAGTTTGTGCTGCCCTCCCTTCTCTGTGGCTTTGCCCCATCTTTGGTTTCATGCCCCAGTGGATTCTTGACCAGATCACCATCTGGTGCCATGGCTCAGAACTCCGGGACAGGTGAGCTGGCTGGGAATTCCAACTTCACTGCTGGCTGGCTGTGTGGCTTTGCAAAGGTTGCACAAACACCCTGTGCCTTTTTTTCTCATCTGTAAGAGGACCTCACCCCCTGCCCCTCGCCTCAGAGGGTTGAGAGGATTAAACAAGACAGCTAGGGAGCATCTCAGGTCTGGCTGACACTTAGTAACTGCTCAGTGAATTTGTTATCTCTACTGTCACCACTCTCTACTATTCCTTTGTTGAAAGTCTCTTCCACCTGCCTCTAAGTTCTTACTCTATTGCTAGTGCCCAACTCAGAAATCACAGCCTCCAGAAAGCCTGCCTTGATCCTCCGCTCCCAGAGTTTCCTGACCCTTTGACCTCATGGCATGGGTGGATAAGGAAGCATCTGTGGGTCCCCTGGGTGTTCGATGAGGGCTTCTGGGGGCCACAGGCCCAGGCCAGCACCCTCTCCTCCCAGCTCCCCAGTCTGGAATATCAGCACTCTGCAGATCTGTACACCATTTCTGGTCCAGAATCCTGGTTGGGAAGTTGTGGTTATCAGTTCTTATCATGATCTGTTTATGTGTCTTCCTCCTCCCTCCCTGTGAGGTTCTGGAATGAAGAGACTTTGTCCTACTGGTTTGTTTTAGACACTGTACTACATGATGCTGGTCTATCGCAGGAGCCCAGTTAGGTAGGTGTGTGAACTCAACTATTCTTCACTGTTCTCTAACCTGCTCTGAGGTTTCTTCATTCATAGTGGTTCTTCTCCCTTCTTGGCTGGTTAAAATATTGCTCATTCCTAATTAAACACCACCCAGTTCTTTCCTGCTTTCCCTGGACAGAGGTCGCCGGCCCTTCCACATGTGGGTTTGGAACTCGACTGCAGACTGTGAAGTATCATCCATGGTCATGGTACCACTGTCTTCCCCAGTGGATGAGCAGCTCTTTTAGGACAAAAGCCTGTTTTTTTTCTTCATTTCAGGAGCTATGCATGCAGACACACACATCGTGTGCCTTGCAGCGTTGGTTATAATCCCAGTCCTGCCCTCAGAGACCCTACCATCTACAGGAAGAGGCAAGTTCAAGGGCATTTCAGTCCTGAGTCTTGCACACACTATGATGAAGACTTCAGTACAGGGTCCCCAGGGAGCAGGTAGCAAGGGCTCCAAACCCAGCTCTGGGGAGCAGGAAGGCATCCCCTCGAACCAGCTAAGAGCTAAAGAGGATTAATCCAGGGATGTGTTTGAGGTTGAGGGCTAGTGCTTAAGAGCACGGACTTGAACCAGCTTGCCTGGGTTCAAATCCTGACTCTGAAATTTGGGGAGCCCAGTGCCTGGCAAACACTCCACGCCCACATAGTGTTAGCTATTGTATCTGTCTGTCATTTATTAACTCGGTTTAACTTCTGTGTCCTGGGCAAATGTTTGACCACTTGGTTATCCTGTGACATTCACCCTCAGGGAAGATTTTGCCTGGGAAAAATGAAAACAAACCAAATGACTGCAGGGACCCGTACCCGTATAAATAAAGAGCATGGGGACTTCCTGCAGGGTCGCAGGGAAACCCATGCAGAATAAGGCATTAAGGCACATCTGCAATCGCTCCTTTTCACCTTGACCCCAAAGTGCATTCTTCACATAGCAGAAGGCCTTGTTTCTATTTTTATCATAAGCAAAAAGGGACATAGCTCCCCAATTAAGAGTTTTAGTAGCCTTTTTCTTTTTTCTGCGTTATGAGGTGGGGGAATACTGTTTGCAATACTTTCCTAGGGACAGAAGTGAACTTGCACATGCTCGCCCTGCCTTAGTGCTTGTAAGTAAGCCCAGAAGAGTGAGCACTGTGTCCGAGCCCTGACCCTGCAGGACTTCCAGAACTCTGACTGGTGCACAGTTACGGGCGAGGTGCTCTGTCCTGGTTTCCTGCTGCCCCTCACTGTCCCTCCAAGCTTCCTTTCTCTACTTTCATTTCAGGGCTGGCAGGTGGCTCTGAGGTCTAGTTAATTTTTTTCTGAGATGGGTGATGGATGAAAGAGAAACCGCTCTTCCAGGTTGATGGAGAGGGCTTTTGGATAAAGCTTCCACTGCAAAATGAAGCCCTCCCCCGACCTGGCCCCCCGGGCTCTCTGCTTTTTCTTGAATCTTCTCAGCAGAAGCTGCAGCACGCTTGGATTATTCCAGAAATGGTTTCCTTTCAAGCCTGGCTGTCAGTTTTCTTTAGGTGGATTAGGCTGTTTGGGGATGCTTTACTTGAGCCATGTGCCTTCAGTGACCCGAACTGAAGACACCCCGGGCCAGGTTCTGCAACCCCCCCACCCCCACTTTTTCTGCAGATTTCTCTGCCTCTCCCCTCCCCAGGGACAGCCCAGGGCTGACACCATCACCGTCCTCTGTGCCCTGCAGAATGCCCACCTCTGTACCCACCTGCCCTGCCAACTTCGAAGCCCCAGACTCTGAGCCCTACTGTCCTTGAAGTGTCAGAAAGCCGGAAACTCATGCCGAGTGAGGGTTGTTTCCAGGTCAGGAGAACAATTTCTTCCTGCTCCCAATAGCACTCTGCGGTCCAGCTGCAGGGTTCTGGATAACTTCCTTCTTTGTGAGCTTTCCTCTTCAAATCCTTCTGTAAGCCGGGGACACTGTTTCTGCCCCTATTAAAAAGAGAGGAGGCTTTCATTTTCAGAACGAAGTGCATCTGACTCCGATGAAGCATTTCTTTAGGCTCGGAGAAGGGAAGATAAATTCCCTTGTGTGGAGCATGGGGCTCCTGCCTCTGGGCCCAGCGTGCCTGGGCTAATTCTCCCGTAGTTTGCTTTCTCAGGACTATGGACAACCAGCCCATGGCTGAGATGGTAGGAGAAGGAGGAGCTGAGCTGAACCATGCACTACCCGGGCTCCCTGCTCTCTGAAATCCTTGGGACTGCCACTCCCCGGATAATCAATAGTGGAAACTGCTTTGGTTGGAACACTGACGGCCTTCTCTTTTCAGTCGTTTGGGTTGCTTTGAATTCATCTCTGTAGATGTGGGAGGGATGAAGGACAGATATGAAGTGCTGAGTGTTAGCAGTTTCCCTCTCCCCGGCCGGCTCCCCTAGCCCTCTGGGGAATAGACCTTCTCGCTCAGTTCCTCAGACCACCCTGCACTGTGGGGACCATCCTGGTGAGGGATAGTTTGGGAATAGACACCAGGCTGGCGAATGGACAGGAGGAAGGAGGCCTGGCTGGCTGGATTTGGAGATAATTTATGGCATGTGGAGACTGGGTTGTGTCCTGTACATGAATGCATGTGTGTACCTGTGGGCAGGCACACGCACAGTCTGCCTGACCCTCCTTGTTTCCCTTGCCACCCTCTCACTGCAGTGGCCATGCCAGACCCCCACGGCCCCCACAAGCTCTGGTTTCCCCTCCCTCATCTCTTTCTTGGCAAAGAGCCTTGCACCCTACTCCCGCAGCCCCATGGGTGCTCACTCAGCCTTCCTGCTCCAGATTTAGAGACTTCCCTACACCCAGACCCAGGGTTTTCTCCTCCTCCTCACCGCCACCCAGGCCCTGTCCTTCATCTTCTCCAAGTCGGTCCTTCTTCCTGCGTGTCGGATGCCACCTGTCCCCCTCGGTGCATCTCAGGAACCAACGGTGGACCACAGCTCCCCACTTTTATTTAACCTCTTCCCTCCTCAAGTGACTATCTCTTATTGGAAGTATTTCCATCTGCTTAAACCTTTCCTATCCTCAAAACTCTAAGCCTCTGCTCTCCCTCTTTCCATTGGCCTTTCTGTCCCTTTCTTTCATAGTCTGGGTTGTCACAGATGCCCTGTATTCATAGCCTCTATTTCTTTCCCTCCCACTGATGCATCAGCTCTCCTTCCACACAGAACGTCCCTTCCAGAGATCACCAGTGAGTCAGCACCCTCACACCCAGCATTTCTCAATCTTCTTACCTTGCTTCTCAGCGAGTTTGACACTGGTGATGGTTTCCATCTTCCGTCTTCTCTTCTCTTGGCTTTCTGGAAACCAGAGTTTGTGAGTTTTCCTCATACCTCTGATGGCACCTTCCCAGTTGTCCTTGGAACCCCTTCTGTGCTCCTTGTCTATTAATGACGACTTTCTTAGGGCTCCGTCCTGGGCTTGCTCCTTGTGCCACTCTGGGGCCTCTCATTCATGTTCACGATTTACTATCCACCTGCTGTCAACTTCTGCATTTATAACTCCCAGCCCAGGTCTCCCACCCGGGGTCCATATCTGCTTATCCAATGGCCTCGCTGCCTCTCCGCTCACACTGTCCGATGTTCCCACCAGCTGTGCCAGATGGAAATGCCCGCATCCTCCTGGGTGCCTTCTCTCCTCTCGCTTTGCATACTGGCAGTTGTAGCCTTAAATGTCTCTGAAATCTAACCACTCTCTCCTCCACTGCAACTATCCCGTCCCAACCATAGCAATGACTCTGACCCTCTCGGTTCACTGTTCATCTCCTCTAGAATGCACAGCTGGGCCAAAGTGCCCTCTTCAATGCAAAAACCTGATCATGTGACACTCTTGTTTAAAACTCTTAAATAGCTTCCTGATGCTCTGAGAATAATGACCTTGGTTATTAACAGAGACTGTGAGGCTCTTCATGCTCTGGTCCTATTTATCTTTCTAGCCTCGTCTGAGCCACGCTCCCCCTCCCTAAGTCCTTCTCCTTTGGTTCCTCACAGGGCACCCTGGAGAGGGGCAGCAGTGCTATGAACAATGAGTCTGGGAAAACGGGACTGCAGTGGGGAAGCCGTGTGATTCCCCTACCCAGAGATGACCTGCTCCCTGCTGCCTGGGCATGGGCTCATTCTATCCCTTCTGCTTGGGACTTTCTTTTCCTTGCCTCATCAGTTCCAACTCAGCCTTCAGCCCTTATGCCAAGCTAGACTCTCTGGTGTCACACTGTCATAGCACGCCACGCTATGCCACCAGGTGCCCCCAAGCCTCCTCTGAGGTTCTTCGTCACCGTTGTCATTTTGTGTGTACTTATGGGGTCTTGGATGAATACTTATCTCCCCTTACCCCACGGTGTGAGGTTCCCAAGGTCAGGAACTATGTCAGATTTGCTTCCCAGCGTATAACCAATGAGCTGTGCAGTGCCTGGTGTATGACGGCTGGTGAGTGTTCGGTTGGTGAGTGCGTGCCTAGGTCAGGTGCTTGCTGGCCGGCGATCATCGCTGATTTCCCATGTTTCTGCATGGGCTATTTATCCAAAGGTTTTCATAGGATGAACAGCCTTGGAACACTGAGACCAGGTGTCTCTTTAAAACCAAGGACAGGGTGTGCTAACTTTCTGATAGGGAAGTAACGTTTTCCTCTGGAGGAAAGGGTCGCCCCCCTACTGCCTGTTAGGAAAGATCTGGTTTCTCTGGGAGCAGGAATCTTCTCCAACAGCACAGTTGATTGTACATGTCGGTAGAGCCTGGCTCTTCTTTGTCACCCAGAGGGACCCAGGACTCAGGTAAGCGACACGAACCATGCCATCCCCTGACTGTCACTGACGTGCTGCCCATCATCTCTGACATGGGAGTGGTAGGTCTTCTCCCAGCTTCCACGCCCGTTCCTGGCTGGATGAAATTGCAGACCTTTCACAATTCTTGATATTAATTACACTAATTCTATTTTATTCTTTCTGCATGTTTCTTGGACTTTGGCGTCAAGATATGGAGAAATGAAGCACAAGAACGCTGTGAGTCCCAGGCCATTTTTGAGCTTCGGTGAGGCAATCCCATCCCAGGATCACTGTTCTGTGATGCTGACAGAAGCCGTGGCTTGGATGACCATCTCTCTTCTTTTCTCTCATTTTTGTATGTTCTCTTTCTTCTTCTACTGATGTGTAGTTTTCTCCCCCTCCAAGTTCTTTAACTTCTGCTCTATTCCATTTCAAGTGGTTAAACTAGTTTCTTGCACAGTGTTTGCTGAATCAAAGCGAGGACTTCTAAAGAGAGAAAATGTTCCAGGTTTGGGAAAGGATGGTGGGAAAAGCCCTGGTTCAGAGGTTAGGAGATATAACTTCTGGATATGTTCCGGGGTAACTAGTATGAGAGATGGCGCAGGTCACAAAACTCTGGCTTCCTCATCTGAGCTCATGCGTGCATTCATTCATTTGTGCACACCCTTCATTCAACAATTGTTTTTAAAATATTTGAAATAAATGACACCATTGCCTCCTTCAGAGGACTCACACTCTTTTTTTAATAGGAATCTTTAAAATATTTTATTTTATTTTATTTACATGCTAATGAGACAGATGAAAGAATTCAAGATCCTAACGGGGTGTGAAAGGCATGATAACAAAGGAAGTCTTGGGGGCCCCCTGCAGGGCCCATGTGGGTGGGCAGAGCAGCAAGACGAATCACAGTGAACCCTGCAGGCAGCTGGGGTCTGAGCTGAATCTGGTAGGGCAAGTGCTTAGCCAGGAAGAAGTCTGGGAAGGAGGTTTTGGTCTAAGGAAGGAGAAAGTCCCAGTAATTCTTGCTGAACCTTGACTTACCAGGCTGTGCCTCTACCAAAAGATGGCCCCAAGCTTCCAATGGTGTCACACCCTGGGGAGAGTCTTTATGACCCCTAGGGCCATGAAAAGCGTATCTGGTGGAAGGCAGCAGAACAACACACTGAACTCTACCATTAACCCTACCATCTGGGCCCCGCCATCTTGTCCGCCTGAAGTGGGTGGAAGCCGTATCTGTCAGGGGGTGGCTGTGGGGTCCGAGTGCTCAGCAGGGCCCCCGGCACATGGCAAACATCCAAGACACTGCATCAAAATCAAGGGAACAATTTGGAAATTATTCATGACTTTGTTTTTGCCTCTTGAGAATATGACCTTCTCCCTACTTGGCCCAGTATCTCCATGTGCCTGGGCTGAGAGGAAGGAGAAGCCATGAGAGTCCTGCAGGGGACTGAGGTAATTCTCTGTTTCTGATGGGCATAAGAGGATTAAGCTGCAAGAGATTAGGTTGAAGACGCAGGATATGTCTTGAGGTGGCTTTACAGATTCTTTATTCCCTAACCTTGCATTTTCTCCCTTCTTCACCTTCATCACAGTTGTCCGAAGGAAGACAGGGCAGTTCAGGGCGTCCGGCGGGAAGATGCCAGACTCTTATCATATTTACGTCCATGTGAGTCAATGAAAAGAGCTGAGCAGCCTCAGTCCCCAGGGGCTGGCTTCCCTTCCAGGTGCCTGCAGGAGGACAGATCCATGCTGGCCCCCACATAGCTCCCATGCCCCATGTTCTTCAAACGAGCATATGCTTGGGGGAAACGACTGGTCTGAAAATAGCCATATCTCACCAGGTAGGAAAAAATACTCACTATCTCTTATTAATTGCAGAAAGGCACACACAAAGCTATCCCAAGAATTTCGAAGCATCAAGAAAGCTTTTAGATAAATCCTTGGAATGCATTCAGTGATGGAGCCTGTAAACATGTCCACTGATTTACATTTTTAAAAGGAAAGAGTGTTGTTTTGGAATTCTCTGGATTCTTGTCTCTTAGAAACGCTGTTGTGTTCCCAAGGGGTTAGCACAGGATTAGACATGGTAACTGGGAGTATAAAAGTCTGCAAATTATCCTTCCTTTGGGGGTTATTGAGTTCTATAGTTTGCTTTGCTCTTAAAGGGGGCTTATTTGCTGCTTGTGGAAATAGAAACAGACACAGGATTTGTTCCAGGTCTGAGCACTCAGAGCGGAGGGACAGAGACACCCATAAGGCATCTCATTGTGCTCCTCGCTTTTTTTTCATGAGAGGATGACATGTGGTGTTGTGCATTCAACAGATAAAGAGATGATTGCTATCAAATATTTGAGACATTTCCTCCCACTCTTGAAATTTGAAATGTAATTTCTTTCCCTTCCAAAATAATATTTGACATATTTTAAAAAGCTGAAAAGCGCCACGAGGCTTATAGTGAGAGATAACAGCCTGTGCCTAACGAAGAACGGAGACAAACCCTTAAAAGTCTTTTGCCTATTTGTTCTGTTTTTTTTTATGTTCATATTTCTAAATAATAGGTTTATACTGCTATTGGTGGATTTTTTGATTCCTGTGACTTCCTATTGTGGAAGAGGAGGATTCCTTTGTCTAATGCCCCATCCCCCACCCCCAGCTCCATGCAATAAACACTTCCCAGAGCTGCCGCCAACCATCACTGTTCAGGGCTCATGTGATCCTGACTACATCTGTATTTTTCACAGCAACGCAGCATGTCCTTTTGTTGTTGCCACAGTTGCTCTGTGTCAAATATTTGGGAGTCTACCTTCAGAGTGGACTTTTGAATTGAGGCGGGGTGGTGGGACTGATCTGGCCAACAGGCTCCAGAGAATTTAACTGCTGATATGAAATTCTCCAGGGCTCTCTTTGCATCGGGCATTGCTAATTCCCACATTCTAGAAGATGACTGCTCCATCTGTCGGGTTCCATTAAGTGACTGTAATGAAGAGTCCCTTTTTCAACTGGAAGTGAGCATAAGCATAAGCAAAAGACAAGATTTGGTTGTCTTAAGCTGCTGTGGTTTTGGGGTTGTTGTTGGGTACCACACTGTAACCAAAGTTTTCCTAGCTGAGTTCTTTCTTGAGCAAATGTTTATTTTTCCTGGAAATAGCAATGCACCATTTAAAAAGACTTGCTTAATTTTCTTTGTACTGATCAGAAATTCAAGTCCAAAGTCTACATGAAGGGTCTGAATCTCTTCTCAGTATTCTTTATCAGAGACTCTATTAATATTATCCTTTCTCTATTCAAGGGTGCCCCTCTAGTCTCCTGCACAATTGTCTTCCTGGAGATTCTCATCACCTCTCTACTGTGGAACATAAATCTTCTGGTCACTTATATTTGGTCAAAGAGATGTAAGCAACAATGTTGTGCGAGACCTTTAGAAAGTGTCTTAAGGAGAAAAGGCTCATCTTTCTCTTTCAAACTAAATGGGATAGAATGTGATGGCTGAGCTCTGGCTGCCATTTTAGACCACAGTGATAGGATATCCTGAAGGAGTTCAGGTCCTTGATAATTGTGGAACCTCCAAACAAACACTGGGCTGCCTATCATCACGTTTTTATTTTAATGTAGAAAATACATCTTTTAACATCTTTAAACATCATTTAATCTGGTGTTGAATTTCTGGTCACATGATGTTGAAGCTGACTTTGAACCTTCCTTGTACTTAGCTAATTCCTTTGCTTTGGAGAAACACATTCTCTTATCCGTCTGGTTTGGTTAAGAAATAGAAGTGACCGTATATCCTAGATATAAAGGGTTTTATCCAAAAAAGGAAATTGTTAAATTACTTCACAGCTTTTATCAAAATTCATTCCAAATGATTAAGTAATTAAAATATAAAATGGAAATTATAACTTTAACCTGAAGGCTTTCTAAAGATGATATTAGTAGAAAACAAAATAAGTTGGATATGGTTTAAAACAAAAATAAAATCTTTCATAGGACATATCACATCAAAACAAAAATAAATGAAAATTTATAGGAAACCATAATTAAAAGAGGGCTACTGATCAAAGTTCTTTTCTTTCACCAGGGTTTCTCAATGTTGGCATGATTGACATTTTAGATTGGATGATCCTTTGTTATGGGGTTTTGTCCTGTACATTGTAGGATGTTCAGCAGCATCTCTAGCTTCAAGATGCCCAGTAGAGTCCTCTGCCCTAGTTACTGACAACCAAAGTGTCTCCAGACATTGGCACGTGCCCTCAAGGAGCAACCTCAGCCCTGATTGAGCTCCACATGGTGGTTCTCACATTCGAGCATGCATCAACCTCACTTAGAGCATCTATAAAAGACAGACGGCTGGGTCTTCTCCCTAGAATTTCTGATGTAATAGGTATGGGGTGGGATTTGAGAATTGCCTTTTTAGGAAGTTCCCCAGTGGTATTGAAGGTGTTGGCCTGGGGACCACACTTTGAGAACTTCTGATTTATCATCTTTTGCTTACAAAAAAACACATCATCCCCTAAAATATGAAAGCAAGAATAATACTGACAATTTCAGAGCACGGAAATGTTGTGGCCATAGGTAATCAAGGTATGTCTTGACAGTGGAGTTCAGGAGTTGAGAAACCATGTTCTTATATGAGATTGTAAGACAGAGGCAAAATTTGTGATTCACGGATCAGATGAAGATTTGGTTTACATTTGCTCTAAACTTAGTGATCTTTCTGAAGTTAATATTGCTAGAGAGATGACTAAAATGAAAGAAACAATCTTAAGAGAAATGATATAGATGATAGCAATGAATCTCATTAATCTGTGATGTGGATGTCCACCCATCTTTACTCGAACTTTCCCAATTGCTTGTTAAGTTTCCTGTGATAAATTTTATACAAATGTCCAGGGGCTATGTAAAAAAAAAAAGCGATGCAACCTTCTTCACTTACTGCCACATCATGTTTAATAGTTCACCTAACTAATTTTTGTTGGAATAACAGAAAACTGCTGGAATTAAGGTTGTACACCTTTCTGCAGATAGGCCACAAAAAAATGAAATACATTATGATGGCCTGAATTTCAACAGATGGCTTGTATACATTCTAGGTTTACCAGACATGATGCAGTTTTAGATCATCGGTTTTGAGCACCAACCAGCACCAGCTCTGCGTGCCCTGTGCCTTATTATAGCCAAGTGAACTCAGCCCCGAAATGATCTATCTTGCACCAGCAAGCTACAAACAAAATCAATAGCCTGGTGCTGGCAACATTCTTTCATTGTTGTCTCCTTAATCTCCTCTATTCTTTTGCAATTACTTTTATTAGTATTGCTCGTTTAATGGGACCTTGGAGTTTGGAGCCAGATGGTGCCGTTGGTTAAATCTGGAAGACTCGAATGAAATTGAGTTCAAACCAGGTTAAGAGTAAGAGAATTACAAATCTCTCAGAATACTGCATTGTGAACTTTTGGCACCCCAGAAATTAGTGCAGCTTCCAAACGGGAAGACCCGGATTAAGGTTCAGAGAGACGACGTGGGCTCCTAACTGGGGTGTAATGTAGGACAAATAAGACTGGGCACACTCCCCATCTCATGGAGACTGTAGTCTCCTGGAGGTGAAGGACAATAAGAAGCAGGCAAGCTAGACCACCAGGCATCATGATAACTGGTGGGAAGGGGGGAAGCAGAGATGATGTGGAGGGGTGCTCAGGAAAGCTCTCTGAGGAAGTGCTAGTTGAGCTGATGACCAAATGATGGGAAGGAGCTGACTTGGGGAAAGCCAGAGAAATGTCATCAGCATTTGTTAGAAGGAATCGGGGAAGGGCTGTGGGATACAAGTTGTTTTGTGTCCCCAAGGAACTGCCGGGACACCTGTATGACTGGGGACTACAGGGGCAAGGCGGGTGGCTCCAGATGAGGCCAGAAGCTACTGGACCTAGAGATGTTGCATGGGGCAAATGGACATTCAGACCCTGAGATTATCCAGGAATTTTAAAGTAACCTCTCTGGCAACGTGCTGATGAATAAAGCCTGTAGAAAAAATATCTTTGGGATCAGAGCCATAAATATTCATGATCCAGCCAGTCTGTGACGTCATTAGAATGATGATTTTGACCTTGTGTGCAGAGGGCAGGCAATCAGTGGCAATATTCTGACTAATCAAGTTGCCTCATGTGGTAGTGTTAGTTTCATACTTGATACTGTACTTCCGGTAGGGCACCGCAGTGACAGTAAATCCACCCAGTGTCTCCGCCTTGTCCTTCCTGTCGGTGACAATGGCTGGCCTGCCTTTGACCAACACCCAGTCCCAACTGTGTCCCTGATGAACAGCTGCAGGCCTCTTCCCAGAGCTCTCCTTTCTGCTCTGTCCTCCTGACCTTGGTCCCCTCTTCCCCTGAGGGTGCTTCTGCTTCTGCTAAGGCCCAGTGCAGACACACGCATGCCTGGGAGTGAGGTCAGGAGGAATGAGTGAACTGCCAAGAACTTTTACGGCAACAGATGCATCTCTTGCTGGCACTCATATTTACCTTGTGTAAGCAGGGTGAGCTAGATCATTCATTCATTTAAGCTATTCTCTGGACCATAAGTTATGCCTTATACATAACAGGTATGAGAAAGCATGTACTGAATTCCATCCTTACTAGCGGTTACCATTTATTGAGCAATTAATTGGTCAAGGGCTCCTCCAATTGTTAGTGATTTGATCCTTATGTGATGGTTGATTTTATGAGTCAGTTACGCCATGGTGCCCAGATACTAGGTCAAACATTTTCCTGGATGTTTCTCCAAAGATACTTTCAAATGACATTAACATTTTAATCAACAGACTTTGAGTAAAGCAGATAGTCTCTATGATGTGGGTGGGTCTTGTCCAATCAGTTGAAGGCACCAGTAGACAAAAACTGACCTCTCCTGAGAAGGAAGGAATCGTGCCAGCAGACTGCCTTTGCACTGAACTGCAGCCCTCTTTGGGTCTCTTGCCTGCTGGCCCATCTTGCAGATTCTAGACGTGCCAACCTCCACCATCGTGTGAGCCAATTCCTTAACACAAATCTCTCTGTCTGTCTCTCTGTGGTCTGTGTGTCCTCTAAACACCTTGCTTGTTCTGTTTCTCTGGGGAATGACAATTAATGACACAATGTATAATCTTATTATTTATGCCCATTTTACAGATGAAGAAGTTGTGGCAATAAACAGTGTCCAAGGGCAGATACTGGCTGAGTGTGGAGCCAAGAATCCAGGCTGGGTCTTTCTGAGCCACAGCACGATACAGCTTCTTCTGCATGAACTTGAAGGAAGAGAACTGCCAAGGGACCTTCTGATAACACACACTATTTACTATAAATCATCTCTCCTTTGTAATATTCTCCCGGTATGTTGGGCTCTTATAGCATGTGAGAATCATCAACATGTAAACGCCTTATCATTTGGGTGAAGAGTAAAAATTTCCATGAGCAGAGAAGGTTGGTCAACAGCTACGTACATGGTATGTGTTCTTGACCTATTTTGGGTCTATATATGAAGTCCTCTCCTTTATGATCCTAATTTCCAAAAACATCTTGAAATAACCGCACAATTTCCACACACAGTCAACTGTGAGATCTTCAGGAACACAAGAGAGAACTAAAAAGACAACAGTTTAAAATCCATGGTTTTGCTGAAAATAAGATTACATCTTCCCTGCCTTCTAAAAATGCTATTACAGTAAAGAGAAATAAGCAGTACATGTGGATGAAATTAAAATAGAGGAAAAACAAACAGGGCACAGAGTCCTGAGCCTCTTGATGTCTTTCGCTGTGGGCTAAAGTCCCATCTTGAGGTCAGAACTTCAAAAGTAGCCTCCAACTGGAACCTTTCCATAGGAAGAGCCAGCAGTGAATATTGACCCCGGGATCAATTGTTTCTGTTTAAGCTGTGGACTGCTCCAGTCGGAGAGAGCAAGCCAAGTCCCAGTTAAAAAAGAGTCGCTTGTCACTTCCAGACACATACGAATCATCTCGCTGCCTCTGAATTAAAATGATTCTTCCCAGGACGGAGAAGATGGTGATGAAGATATTGATCGTGTGTGTGCTTGGGGTGAACCACCCGTCTTGTGCAGGTAAGGAACTCAAAGACACGGCCCCCCTGCCCCAATCGCTGCGGCGTGGTGCTGGCCCCCATGCTTCGTCTCACTGTGCCCTCATCGTTGCTGGGTCCAGGGTTCCCGGTGTTCAACTACGACTCGTCCTCCTTGAGGGAAGCCCTCCGCGCGTCTGTGGCAAGAGTGAATTCTCAGGCCCTGAGCCCATATCTGTTTCGGGCGTTCAGAAGCTCCGTAAAAAGGGTAAGTGCGTTTGTGTTTTCTTGATTCCTCTTTATATATACTGCTTTCTGTTATTTATTTACTTCTTTTTTGTCTGTTGGGTACACTTCAACCATTTTTCCAGTTTTAAAAAATAATAGCCACTCTTCTCTTTCATACTGCTTTTGGAAAGAGAAAGAATTTAATACGTTATTGTCCAAGACCTTCAAAGCGCCTTTGGATGCAGGATTCTTCTGGAGTGTCTTTCCTCTGGCCTGGCTTCCTACTTCCAGATGTTGCCCCCCGTGTGTGTCCTGCTTCTGTATCCGCAACCCCTATGGCTCCTCTTGAGATGTTTTAGTAAGAACTGCTCATTTATAGAAATAAGGCTTTTTTGATTTCAGCGTTCCAGTTCCTTGTACTTATAGGCAATAAATTCTGGCTTTTAAACCCAAGAAATCCCACTTTCCTTTGTCAGTTTGGTAACGGTCTGTTTCCTGTTAGCTTAGGGAAATGGGGAAACATGAATTTTCTTGGGCTTCCAATGACTCTGCCTATGATGGGAGAAGAAAGAAACACAGAAATTTGCTTCAAAGGAAAGGAGAAGCCTGGGCAGCAAGTCACCTTCCCCCCTCCATCTGCAGGTGACGTCTTGGCTTACTCACCATCCAGGCTTGGGAGGAACAGGAATTCCCCCAGGCTAGTGGGTGCTGAGATGGGATGTGGAAGAGGGTCTGTACGGTCACAGGTCCTCTGAATGAGAGCTCTGCACAGCCGGGCTTCTTCAGAGCAGAACAAATAGAGTGTGTGTGTGTGTGTGTGTGTGTGTGTGTGTGTGTGTGTGTGAGAGAGAGAGAGAGAGAGAGAGAGAGAGAGAGAGAGAGAGAGAGAGGGAGGGAGAGAGAGAGAGATGTGGGGGGAGATGGAGGAGAATGAGTGAGTGAAAGAGCTTTATGGTAAAGAATTGGCTTTATACTGTGTGGAGGTTTGGTAAATCCAAAATCTGTAGGAAGGGCTGATGGGTTGGATGCCCAGGAAAGAACTGACATTACAGTTCACGTCTGGAAGCAGTCTGCTGGCAGAATCCCTTCCTGCTCAGGAAAAAGACAGTCTGTTCTACCCAGGCCTTCAACTGATTGCACGAGGCCCACCCACATTAAGGAAGATGATTTACTTTACTCAAATCCACCAATTTAAAATGTTAGTCCTAGGGCACCTGGGTGTTTCAGTGGTTAAGTGTCTGCCTTCAGCCCAGGTCATGATTCCAGTGTCTTGTGACCGAGAGTCCCCCGGTGGGCTCCTTGTTCAGTGGGGAGTCTGCATCCCCCTCTTCCTCCCCTTACCTGTCTCTCATGAATATATAAATCAAATCTTTAAAAAAAAGTTAGTCCCATCTACAAAACACCTTCACAGAAACATCCAGAGTGTTTGATCTTGGCATCATGGCCCAGTCAAGTCGATACATAAAATTAGCCATTATAATCACCAAAAGGAATTATTATCAGTTTTTTATTGCTTGGATATTTTTGTTTCTTTTTGGAATAAAAGGCCAAAATATGCTCAAATGTCAGAAAATATAACAAAAAAGAAAAAAACCCAAAGTACTATCTATTATTATCCATTCCTCTGAGACACCCACTATGAGTGTGTGGGAGAAGGCCTTTTTGGATCCTTTTCATATATTGATATAGAGCATATTTTTAAAAAGGAAAACAAAAGCATAGTGTAACATCAGTTGTAAAGTGCCACAATTTACTTCAGCAATGATGCTGGATTTGGGATTTTATCTAGTTGATTTCTGTCAAACATTGAGGTTGTCCCACCTTTTTAAAATAATAAAGAGTGGAAATTAGCAGGTTGAAAGTGAATTTGGATGAAAAAGCAAAACCATTAGGCTTTTCTCCTTATTCTGAACAGAGTGCTTAAAGATGCAAAGAAAGATTGCAAGTTTATCTCATAGTTCAATAAAATTATCTGTACTCAAAAAAATCCCACATTTTCTTTTTTTAAACTAAGCCAGTTGTGTTGTGTTACCAGTTTGTTTTTGTTGGATTGCTTTAAGGGAACTTGCTGGAGCATGATCTGGGTGGAGAACCCCAATAATGTGCTCCAGTAGAAGAGGGCTTTATTTTTTTATGAGGCTCAGATTCATCACCTAATATATTTTTTTTTACATCAAAGAGTATCCATAGTTTAGCATTTAATAATTCCAGCCGTCATAAGCCCTTTGGGGAGATTATAGTGGCTTTTCCATGGGTATTTTCAGTAACTAGAGCGAAATTTGCTCTGTATGGCTTAAAATCTAGCATTTTAGTTATAAGTGCTTATATACTCATTACCTAATATTTTAAAATTATGAATAATGCAGTAATAAATATTGTCAAGGTTGAATTTTTAGTCTTGTCTCTAGAAAACTCTACTTCTATGAGCACTTTTTGCTCAATGTTACATAGAGAAGCGAACGTCCCTCATCCCAGGCTTGGAGTTTGTCACTGACTTCTAAACACAGTGTTCTACCTGTGCCCATCCTTCCCAATATGTGAGTGGTCTGTGTGCTCACAGAGGGTTCTCCCTACCCTCTTTTCACTGGGAAGTTGGTTGAATGTGTGCTGATTCAGCTTAGTCACAAGGTGGGCTCAAGGACTGAACGGGACCAGAGTTTTGGAGCCTGAAGTTATGGTTGGGCACTGGGCCATAGCAGTGCTCATCTGGCCTCCCTACCGCCATCTTGTTTCTGCCCCGGTGTGGTCTCTTTGCAGCAGCCATGTTGATTTACATCTTAGCTCTTAAATTCTTCTGAGAACTTCCCCACTGCAATGAGACTGATATCTAAACACTGTCCTATAGGTGACAAGATCATAAATTACATGACACATGTTGTCTCTCACACATCATAGTGTATGGTTCTCCTCTCTTTCACTTTGCTCCAGCAACAACAGCTGAACTTATTCTGCCCCAGAACATTGGCCCTGCTTTTTCCACACACCATGGGACTTTTCCCATTCTATAAGCCTCAGGAGGGTTTCTCTGGCACTTTCTCCACAGTAGCTACCTCCTTCTCCCTACCCCCATTACCATGCTGTTTGTTCCTTCGTAACATCATAACCTTCTAGAATGACCTTGCTTACTTCTCTTTAAGGTGTTGTCTTCGGGGCTGGACACACTGTGAGTGATCATTAAGTCACAGGACTTCTGTGTCATCAGAACATCGCAGATCCATCATGAAGTTTGGACGTTTCCCCCAGTATCCCACTCTTGGTTGAAAGGAGTAGACAACTGTGTGAACTCATTCGGGGACCACGACTGATCAAACAGAAAGCAGGATGGGGTAGTACTGTAGGGAGCTATAACAGAGATTATGGGTCATTCTTTTAGGAAAATGACCCTTAAAAATACAGTTGATTCTCATTATTTCTGGTAGTTGTGTTTTATAAAGTCACCATGCATACTAAATTAGTACATGCTGAACCACTGTTCCTGGTCTAACACGTGTTCTCCCCATGTGCACACCCAGACCTTCCGGTGCCTGGGAACATGCACAGCACTTGGGGACTACACTTGGGGGCCATTTGAAACGACAAGATCACCAAGAAAAAAAACTCCACAAAAATGAGAAAAACATAGTCCAAAATAAACCATGAAAGTGACACTTGTCTACAGTATGACAGCCGAAGCTGGAAGGCAGAGCTCCACTCGCCTGATCTCTGTTGGGAACATGCGTACGGGGCAGCTCCACTTCTTTTCCACTCTGTGCTTGTCCATGGATGATGGCAAAGGGACCCTGAACATTGATTTTGGGGATTATGAATATATGTTGGTGAGCAGGCATATTTGCAAAAATGGAATCTCTAAATCTTGAGGATCAGCTGTGAATTAAGTCCTCGGAAGCAACGCTCACCTTGCAGTTCAGACACCTAAGTTCCGGTTGCATTTTTTTAAATGAAGTATTATGTGCCTTTGGAAAAGCACTTCTCGCCTCAGACTGAGGGGAAGTGGGGGATTGCTAAAACCACTTAACAGTTTTTACAGTGAAGGAGTCTGTAACTTTCCCTCATTGTGTAGGGAGAGACATTTGCAACGTTGTTAACTCCAGAATCTCACCAAGGCAAACTGATGCTCTGTTTCTGTTAAGGTCAATGTTCTGGACGAGGACAGCTTGAACATGGACATAGAGTTCGGCATCCGGGAGACAACATGCAGGAGAGATTCTGCAGAAGACCCCGCTACGTGTGACTTCCAAAGGGGCTTCTATGTGGTGAGTGTGGCAGGAAACGCCATATTCCAGAAACTAGCAGGATGAAGCTCCTCGATTCTTCCAGGACCTGGAGCTGTTGCCACTCATCAGGAGAGCCTGGCCCCTGCCCGGCATCGGCCACCCTGGGAGGCACCAACTGTGTCCATACTGTGTCCCCCGGGGAAGGGGAGGGTGGCTCCGTGGCTGAGGACTTGGGCTCTGGAGTCCATGCTCTTGAGTGATCCTGGAAAATTATTTCCTGTTGCCTCAGTTTCCTGCTTCTTGAAATGGGTAGAATGATGGTTCCAGGCAAAGTGAATACAATGAGGTCAACCCCAAAGGCAAATTCCAGAGATGTTTCAAATTCCATTTTAAATGAATCTGAAACACCAACTGTGTTCTTGGCACGGGTTGCATTATTCTGTAGTTGACTGTTGTGTGGTGTCTGTGCCCCGCCCCATCACTCTCGTCACTCGCTCGCTCGGGCTCCAGGGGCTCAGGACCATGGCATCCCCAGCGGCCAGAGCAGGACCCCACACTTGCTTAACACTCCTGCGTGGCTCAGGTGCACACCACGGAGCCAACACTTGCTCTCCAGGCTGTTGGTGTTCAGATGTATGAGTTCTTGGGTTTTGTTACTTTACAGGTTTGTTACTTGATGACGTAATTTATGTCAGGGTCCCTTCACAACAGTGTAAATTCAGAAAAAGGAATCCTTTGTTTTGTTGTTTCACTAGACTTTTCTCTGTAACTGTTTTATGAAGGACCCAAACCCAAGTGTCACAGTGTCTGTTCCTAACAGAATATACCATCAAAGAAGAGAACAAAGTCCTTTGAGTTCTTCTCACTTCCTTTTGTTCTACTGGGAAACCGCCTGGCAGCTGAGACTGGAGGGAATGGTTGTTCTCCTGGGGAACTTGTGACACACCAATGCCTAACAGATTAAATATTTCATTTGTTTCTGCTTCAGTCTTAAGAAAGTTTTATTTTGGAAACATGAAATGCCTCTCTGAATTTTTCCTTTCTGCTTGCATCATTCTGTCAATCCTTATTGCCTCCCCTGGTCTCTCACAGAGGTCTTTCTATGAGCTGCTGAGGATTGAACTCAATGTTTTCTTTTCCAGTTGGCAGCTGTTTGCAGAAGCACAGTGCGGATGTCTGCCGAACAGGTGCAGGACGTGTGGGTTCGCTGTGACTGGTCCTCCAGCTCTGAGTCTAACAGCAGCGAAGAGGTAGGACCGGGGACTTGGTGTCCTCTGGAACAGTGCCTAGTAGGGTCTGTCCCTAGTAGGGAGAAGCAGACTGGTGTGATAGAGTCATGGGAACATCACCCAGGCAGGGGCAAGCATGGTTCCGCTGACTCACTTAGAGTCTTCCCTACACCAACTTCTCCTCTCTGTCTCTGTTTCTCTCTTTCTCTCCCACTCTGTATTTCCCAGAGATTTGGAAACAGAGAGCCGAAAGCAACAGTTGGCAAATCTTTAAAGTTTGAGACCTAAGTATGCAGTTCCCTGGCACTGTGGTTTAGTGGAGCTGATGTTCACAACAAGAACTTCCACAAGGACAAAGGGGACAGGCATGGAGGGGAAGGGGCAGGGACATTCTTGTTGGACTAGAGTTCAAAACCATCCAGCAGCTCTGCAGTCTAGGTCAGGCACTTAACTTCATTCATGATCTGCCGCTTCTTCATCTGCGAGATGCCAAGAGTAAAAGCCCCCTGATAATGTAGAGAGAATCGAGTAAGCCGGTGGACAAGAAAGCTCTGGTCCAGCATCTGGTCCACAAGAGATGCTTGGTGAATGGCAGGACATGACTTCCCCCACCCCAAATATGCTGAAATTGATTTGCAATCATTCTGTAAAATTAGCAATAATGTAAATACCCAACGTGAACCCATATTACATATTTATTTGTCTGTCTGCTTATTAACTGCTTTCCTTACTAGAATTTGTGTCTCCTGAGGGCAAGGAGTATTAGTTTTTGTGGGTCTGGGACAATGTTTGATACAGGCTAGATGGCCAGCAAATACTTATTGAATGAATACAAGAGAACGGAGGAAGAGAGGGTCAAGAATATGATATGAGGAGGAAACCTCTTGACTCCAACTAGGCATAAAAACATAATTGTTACATTATTTGTTCAAATTGGATAACATCTTTGACTGGTATTTTAAAATATTTATATTAGAGTACAACAGGACCTGTATCATCCAGTGATGACCTTTCTTTACTGGAATTTTTATTCAGTTTCTCAAGATTTCATTCTGAAGGTAAAAATTACATTAAAAGAGTAAAGAAAATTCAGCTTCAAGGATTATACATTAAAGTTAATGATCCCATATTATGAATATACTCACACTTTAAATATTTCACATGGAAGTCCATTGTGGGATTATGATGTGAGGAAGCTCATGGCTAGGAGTGCCTATGATAGGGGACAGTGGGACAGGTGCAGGACAGCTAAGCCCAGGTGCTAAGACCTTCATAGAAATGTTCAATTGAACTTGTGCACACTGGTACCTTTAAGGATCAATCCACAGATGGTTTCTGGGCTTTCCATGGAGCCATGGTTTCAGGATCTAGCTCTTGGTTGTTAGGGCAAGTATGAAGGGCCTCCTTTTCTAGACTCCACTGAAGCATTTGTGAGGTCAGCTGTGTTCCCACGCTGACACACTTGCACACTCATGGCCTGGCTGTTCCAGAAATGACAAGGACCAAGCACAGTGTTTCATAAACATTTTGTGCATATTGATTTCCATGGCTTATATGGGAACATCCAAGGAGACAGTGAGGAGTGAGACAAGCAATCCTAGCCCCTACGGAGTTTATAGCTGAGTGCGGGGGTGGGGGTCATTCAGCAGGAGTGACCCTGACTACCAGGGCAGCATGTGGGGCACTTGTCAAAAGGTCAGAATTTCATCTGGGCGCAGGAGAGCTTCCCTGGGGGACCTGATGTTCACAACAAGAACTTCCACAAGGACAAAGGGGACAGGCATGGAGGGGAGGGAGGAAAAGTGCTTCTAAGCACAAAGGAATCATGAAGGAATTCCCTGATGTATAAGAAGCTGGTGGGTTGGAATTGGCAGAGATCATTATGATGGCAATCAACAAAATACGGGACAGAGGCATACGGGTTGATCTGGAGAGGACATCAGGATGGACCTCAGGGGGTGTGTCTAGGATCTCTGGTTTCATCCTAATGGCAAATGACCTACTGACCAAGAGCAGATGGGGGCTTTCAGAGGCTGGCAGGACAGGTGAGATGGAAGGCTAGAGGGCGCCAGAAGTTAGTAGTGTTGTAGTAGTGGTAGTAGGATGTTAAGAAATGCATTCTTGTTCATTCTATGACCTTTAACTTATTGAACTGAATTCAGTAACTGCCCCTCTCCCATTTAATCTCTTCCATCTTTGATTTGCAAAGTTGATTCTGGTAGCAAAGCCCACAAATCTGTTGCAACTTTCTCATTGCATAGTGAGGACTATGCACTTTTCTTCCAGTCCAAGTCTTGTAGGAAGACTCTAACATTAAGATAAATTGGCCCTTGAAACAAATGATATTTTAAAATAAACTCTCAGGTGGATGTTCCTCAAAGATCAGGGATTGTAAAGAATTGTGAACAAATTAAAAAAAAATCTTCAAATTAAAGAATGCTGTAATTCAAAGGAAGAAGAAGAAAGCAGATGGAGATTTCAAGTAATTCCTGGAAACTCTGAAATAGATTTCTCATATGAAACAGAAAAAAAAAATAAGAAAGAAAACAGCTGTTAACCATTTTCAGGGAAATAAGCAGTCATCTTACAAACATAAGAGAGAATAGACTAGGATGAATTTAGTCATCAAATAAGTAAATCATTGTTGGAAGTAGGAAATAGAAGAAATAAAACTGAAAAAAATAGGTATCTATTTTACCAGATTTTCATCTGAGTAAAAAATAGGTATCCTGGAGTAATGAAAGTGAAGATCATTAGAAAAACATATGTAGGCTCTAGAAAAATTTCCAGGGAAAGGAACATAATGTGAAGAAAAGCGTAAGCTGTGGAGAAAAAGACTGAAAATACAAAATATGAAGAATAAAGACTTTGATCAAATGGAAAATATCTCGTAAGGGTATAATGTCAGAAAGTGCTGAATGTATGAAGTTTGGATTTTCCCCTTACATGTTTTTGTGTTAGTTTTGAAAGTGAAAAAGAGAGAGGATAAAGGGCTCTGGACAGGAGGGCCTGCAGCCACACTTCTTGGTTTCCACCCCATCCGGAGCTAACACCTGCCGGCTGACAAATGAACTTGACTATTGACAAAGCCTGGTTTGGAGCAGATGGGATGAGATTTGGCTAAGGCTTCAGCTAAGAGACCTAGAAATAGTCCAAAGGGAGAAGCTGAGGAAGAAGAACTAATATGGAATTCTGAGCTCAAGGAAGGGGAGGTGACAGACATCTGATTTACTACTTAACTGTGTTCCATTTCCGATGATAGAAATTGAACTACGAGTTGTCTAAGCCTCAGTGAAATAAGTCCCCGGATCACACTCCCAGAAAGGACCAGGAAGAGTTGGCCTCACGGACCACTTAATTTAGGGGCGTTCAACATCCAGCTGTGCCACATTGATTTCTCCCGGTCCTTCCCCCTCCCCCACCCTCACCCCCTCCCCCTCCCCCTTCTCTTCTCCCTCCCTTACTGCAGAAGCAGGAAGCAGGGTCACAGTGTGCTCCAGATACAGATCTAAACTTAGGAGGAAAAGGGACTATTTCTCTCTAGGTCCACTTGGAGATACCTCTTGATCTGACTCCCATTGGTTTGGCTTTGATCCTGTGTCCCCCCCCCCCCTTTTAAAAAGTACACCTTTATTGAGTTATAATCCACATAGTATACAACTCACCCTTACAATGTGGGTAGTTCAGTGGTTTTTTAGTGTATTCATAAGGTGGTACAGCTGCCAACACTATCTAAATACAGAATATTTTCTTCACCTCGAAAAGAAACTCATCCTCATGAGCCCACATTCTGTGTTCCTCATTACCCCAGGTCCCAGCAACCACTCGTCTACTCTCTGGGTCTATGGCTTTGCCTGCTCTGGCCATTTCGATATAAATGGAACTATGCATCCTTTGGTGACTGGCTTATCTCATTAAGTATCATGTTCATACCATCTGTTGTAGGATGTATCAGAACTTTGTTCCTTTTTAGCGTTTGGATAAGATTGTCTGTATGGATATACTACATTTCTGATGTATCTATTCACCTGTTGATCAACATTTGGGTTACTTCCACTTTTTTGGCTATTATAAATAATGAGGCATGAGCATTCATGTGGGAGGTCTTATGTGGACTTATGTTGTTATGTGGGCTTTCAGTGACTTCCTAAAGATGTGTAAGTCTTTTCCAAACTGAACACATGGGAACTTCAGAGACAGGAAACCTCCACATCTGACCTAAATGGAGTCTATTTGCAAGTTCTGGTCCTAAGTGTTTGGGAGCACATTCTCAGTCCAGTGGAAAGTTTTCGGGGCAATTCAAACTTTGTGTAGGTCGTTCTTCCCATGTGCTTTCTTAGACACACATGTTTTATACCATATAAAGTTATTTAATAAAATATGTTAGCTTATTTCATTAACAATGGATTATGTAATGCATCAGAGTCCTTCAGATAATATTTGCATTTTTTACAGTGTCTCTTTTTCCCTTTCATGTGTTGATATATCCCGATGCCTGCATTGACTTAGATGTTTTGGGGGGATATCCTGGGACCCTCTAAATGGAGGACCAACTACCTGCTCGGTAAGCTGAGATCTGTTCTTTTTAATTATTTTTTCTTTCTTAAAACAAGTTTATATTGAAGCTCTGTTAGTGAGCTTCCATTTAAAACTGGAAACATTGAAGGACACCTGGGTGACTCAGCTGATTAAGCAGCTGCCTTCAGCTCAGATCAAGTCCTGCATCGGGTTCCTTGCTCAGCAGGGCATCTGCTTCTCCCTCTGCCTGCTGTTCCCCCTGCTTGCACTTGCTCTTTCTCTCTATCTCTCTCTCTCTGACAAATATATAGATAAAATCTTCTAAAAAAATCTGGAAACATCGATACATAACCCTTGAAAAGTTATACTAATTCCAGAAAAGAAATTATTCTTTTATTTTTGTTTGTTTCCTTTTTTTGATATTCTTTTTTTTAAAATTCAATTAGCCAACATATCACAACATGTGCCCTCCTTAGTTAATGCCCATCACCCAGTTATCCCATCCCCCTACCCAACTTCCCTTCCACAATCCTAGTTTGTTTCTTAGAGTCATGAGTCTCTCATCATTTCCCACCTTCTCTTGTTGCTTTATTTCCTTTCCTTTCCTTTCCTTTCCTTTCCTTTCCTTTCCTTTCCTTTCCTTTCCTTTCCTTTCCTTTCCTTTCCTTTCCTTTCCCTTTCCTTTCCTTTCCTTTCCTTTCCTTTCCTTTCCTTTCCTTTCCTTTCCTTTCCTT
>PITA01021398.1:0-32783 GCA_004023965.1 Spilogale gracilis
CTGGGTGGCTCAGGTGGTTAAGCGACTGCCTTCAGCTCAGGTCATGATCCCGGAGACCCGGGATCGAGCCCCACATCGGGCTCCCTGCTCGGCGGGAAGCCTGCTTCTCCCTCTCTCACTCCCCCTGCTTGTGTTCCCTCTCTGGCTGTGTTTCTCTCTGTCAAATAAATAAAATAAAATCTTAAAAAAAAAAAAAAAAGAATGTGTCCTGTTGTACAGATGCATTATTTTTTTTAAAGTATAGTATTTTAAAGTTGATATGTGTAACACCTCAATCTCATACAAACATTATCCTTAGGAAAAACAAACCCAGAAAATATAGTTTAAGTTTAATATGAAGTGAGGATGTATATAACAAAATGTCTCTAAGAATAAAGGTTTATTAAAACTAGGTCTTGCCTGAGCCCTCTCTTGAGGCTTGGGAATCGAGCATAGCTTCACTTTATCCCTTTAACTACATCCACTTAATTTCTCTATTAAGTAGTTCTGCTCCATTTGACCCAGGGACTCTTAACCCTTATTTCAATTCTTCCCTCTTTAAGTGCAGAATAATAATAACACCTCTCTTACCCCTTAGAGGGTTGTTGTGACGAGGAAAATGAGAATGAATGAAAGTGAAAGAACATTAACAAGCTGAAAATGTCGAGATAAATATGTTAGGATTATTCTGTTAGGTGCCTCCTTGAGTGGGTAGTTTCTTTACTCAGAGACTTCTGGGCTTAAAAAGCTGAGGCAAAGATTGCTATATACATCACACAAATCTATGTTTGCTACTTTTCCTGGGCACGTTGTTAAAATACTAGGTCTCCCTTAATTGTGGTGGAGTGACTAAGTCATAATCTGGAGAGTATGAACAAAACGTTATATTTGACTCTTAGGCTTGGCGCATAAAAACCTCCCACATAGACTCCTCCTCTGTGGGTTGTTTTCGTTGTGGTGGTGGTGATGGTGGGTTTTTCTTCAAAATGCTAGAATGGAGACAAATGGCAAGGTGATCCTGGGCACTCTTTGTTCAAAGGGGCAAAGTTTCTGTCTGCAGGGGCCCATGAATGACTATAAGGAAGAGAGATGCATTGTTGACATATGAGGAAAAAATTAACTTCTGCTGCATGTAAGCCCTTACACAGGTTTGAGTCAATTTGTTAGTACAGTCAGAATAAGTCTAGCCAAGCTTAACATCTACTCTAATCATATTGCAAATTATCTACTTCCATATATTTTGATTCACTTAAATCCTTCTAATGAACAGTTGAAAATTAAAATGTTTGCTACAATTGGAATAAGACATTTGCTGCCAACAAGGCCACACAAATATTTTTTCAGTACTCCAAAAAGGAATCTGTAGATCTGAATAATTCCTATAATGCTAAAAAAAAGTGTTACAATGTTGTCATGAGGATGATTTTTCATATTTTATAATATAGTATCATTATGTTGCCAGGCTTATAGTTATTATTCATTAAATACTGGCTTAATATGAATGGTAATTGGGGTTTTCGACCTTTCAAAGGATACTGATAATAATATTTTATTACTAATAAAAATTACTATGTGCTTGGCATAGTTTTAGAATTTTACATGCATCTTCTCATTTAATTCACATAACAATCCTCAGGATAAATACCATTGTAACTCCCATTTTACAGACAAGGTAACAGAGTAACTAAGAGATTAAGCAACTTGCCCAAGGCCACACACAGTATGTGTGAGGATGAACTTGGCTATGCTGCAGTAAACAAACACAGATTTCAGGGGCTTGACAAAACAAGGTTCTCCCTAGGACTCTGTATCAGTAGGTTTGCAGGGAGGAATCCATGCTGACTATTGTTGCTCAGGGACCCAAGATGGCCAAGTTCTCCATTGGACAACAGTTCCCCCTCTTACTTTGACAAGAGGAAATGACCTTGACACATCTGACACTGGATCTAAAGCTTCTTTCCAGAAGTGACATATGTTGCTCTTTTCACATCTGGATTAAAGCATGTCACAGGGTCACCCCAACTTTTAAAGAGGAGTGATTCTACCACATAATGGAAAGGAAAAGACATGAATTCTTATGAATGACCTTAATATCTAAAGGTTACAGCTAGTACATAGTGGAGGAAAAGATGCAAACTCAGGCATCTGGCTGCAAAGTTAGGACTTTTAACCACTAAGCATAGGCATTTGAGTACAGTGAAATGAAATTCAAGCGAGGTAAGGAAAAAAATTATCTTTTCTGCATATGTATATTTTAAAGTTTCAGCATCAAGTAAACTATTCTGTTTCTGCTCATCGTCTTTGTAATTGTATCAAAACTCAGTTGTTTATATGTGTGTGGGTCTATTTCTAGACTCTCTGTTTTCTTCCATTGACTTCGTGTCCCTCTGTCTTTACCATGACGTTTTTATTTTCTGTAGCTTTATAATAAGTCTTGAAATCAGTTATTGTTGTTCCTTCAACTCTGCTTTTTCAGAGATGTATTGGCTATTCTAAACCCTTTGCTTCTCTGTATGAATTTTAAAATCAGCAAGTCAGCTTCTATTAAAACCAACACAAAAGCAAAAAAAAACCCTAATGAGTTTTAATTTGAGATATATGTTTAATGGATAGATTAATTGGGGAGCCTTCTCATTTTAACAATACTGGATCTTCTGATCATAAGTCTATACTTCAAGTTTTTGATTCTATACATGTATTGCTGTTTTCTTTTCAATTTTGTTTGATCATTGGTAGTATATAGAAACCTGATTGATTTTTGAATTGATCTTGCATTTTTACATAGCTGAATTTATTATTACTCGCTTCTATGAATTTTAGCCACTTTGATCTCCTCAGAATCTCAGCTCTGTCTTAACTGAGAGGTCCACCTGCCTCATGTGGTTTTGACCTCTCGGAAATGTGCACATGTATGTAAAATTTAGCTGAAGAGAGAAAGCTCAAGTTTATGCTTATGAAAATGGGAGTCGGTATATGTGAGAGACGATCAGGGCTATTATCACTTGCCTACGTTATTATTTCTAGAAAGGCTAGGGATTTGGTGAAATTGGATGCTTTTGAAGGTGACTTGTTTTTGAGGGTGGTGGTAAAACTGCTGAATTCATTGAAAATTCTTATAAAGAATGATGATCAAACCCAGACAAACAGGAGACAGTTGCTCAGAGTCATGGTGAAAGGGCTTTCTGCGACTGGTGTCTGTTCAGTGCAGATTCGCGAAAGAAGGCAAAGGACTCCAAGAAAGGGAGGTCACCAGGGATAGGAAATAAAAGCAGTTGATAGATTAACTATGTGTTTTTACTGGACTATAAAGAAATTTATAGTTTGTCAGGATACTTGAGAATGAATTAATGGTAGATACTCAGAAATCTAAGCAAATGAAATAAGTCAATTTGCAACTTCAGGGAAAATTAAAAGTTGTACAGGAATGAAAATGTAATCTCTGTGGTTACTTAATTAAGACCAAAGATTTACATAGTATGATGTCATTATGTATACCAATCTAACAAAAAATGAAATATCATTGTTTGGGAGCACAGGACTGGATGTGTGCATGTGTGTCTATGATATGAAAGCACTGAATCTCCTCTCTTTGTAGCAGATAGGAAATATCATGTACTTAAAAGCAGTACAGATTGGCTTTGTTTTATTTTTAGATTTATATAGATAAATGACAGGAAAAAAGAGATTAAAAGAGGTTGCTTTGAGTCATTAAGAATAAAATGCATAGTACTGACCATAAGGTTGCTGGTTAATATTATTATTTGTAGGTCCCCTACATGTATTACTTTTGTGAAAGTAAAAATAAATCATAACAAAAGTTATTTCGATATCAAAATGTAACAGATTCAATGTGCCTGGTTAAAAGCTAAGAACCTGGGGCATCTGGGAGGCTCAGTCATTAAGCAGGGAAATGATCAGGTCATGATCGCAGTGTCCTGGAATAGATCCCCGCATCGGGCTCCGTGCTCTGCAGGAAGCCTGCTTCTTCCTCTCCTACTCCCCCTGCTTGTGTTCCTGCTCTTGTTGTCTCTCTCATCTGTCAAATAAATAAATAAAATTAAAAAAAAAAAGAGCTAAAAACCTGTAGACAGACTGCCTGGTTTAGATCCTTCAATGATTGAGTTACATTTAAACGTGTTGCTTCAACTATTGATAACCTCAATTTTGTGATCTGCAAAATGGATAGTAGCTATATCTGCCTCATATGACTGTTAAGGGAATATAATAAGGTGGCATTTATGAAGTGCTTAGTACTGGAGCTGGCACATAGTAAGTGCTATCTTGTGGTCTATTATATATAGCAAAAACAAAACAAGAATATTGATGTTGTAGAAACGTTACCTAGGCTTCATTTTGAAATCTTTACTGAAGAATCAATGCCAAGAACATGGAAACATCCCTCTACCTTAAATATCTGTACTGTTTCTTTCTAGAATTAAAATATTCAAAGATTAAAGAAAGTAAAAGTTATTTTTGATGCTCTTAGATCTGCTTAATTTTTTTTTTACTTGCACATTACTCAGATTCTGGTTGCCATTTTATTCAAAATATATTCATTCAAGAATCTTTTGATGCACTCGAAATCCTGCAATACAATTTTTCCAAAACAGCAGTGTGTAGAAACAGCTGGCCTGGCCAAGCTCCCTGGCCTAGTTGTGAGCCTGGGTCTGAGATGGATTATCAGAAGAACAGTTGGCCTACTTTGAATCTTCAGATAGGAAGAGTTTGTTAAAGCAAAAGTGGCCCTGAAGGACATTCCTGATGTAAAGAATAGTTCATTCCAGTTTCCACTTATTTGTCAGGCACTAGGGAAAAATATAAACTATATTAGCCTCAAGGCATCAGCTTATCCTATGGAAGCACTGCAAAACTATTCCAAAATATGTATTAAAACCAACAACAAAACAAAAGAAGCCCTTTTCCCTATCTTTTCCTTATTTTAGTAACCTTTCTGAGATTTGTTTGTTGTGTATATATATTGCTATGAGGAATCCAGTATTATAAAAGGAACATAATTATCCTGAGGAAGATATTTCTCATTAGCTCAGAAAAAAATATTTAAAGAGCAAAATTCAATGAAAACTTCAGAGTACCTGTTTTTAAACTACTTGGTATATCAAGAGTTCCTTAAGGGCAGTTACTTTGACTTTCATGTGTGTGCCTGTGTCGTTCTGTGCAATGTCCAGGACATATTATTGTTCAGGGAATGTTTATTTCATTGAGTTAAATGCTCATTAAAATTTTTTTTTCTGCCATTTTACTTTCACTGTGACTCAGAGTCTGTCTTGATGAATATTCAGTTTATTCATAGTATTGTACCATAAAGGTCACCATGACAGGGCAATAGAGAAAATATGAATATAGGAACTTGAAGATGAGTTGATTCATTTCACAAAGGTAAACACCAAATGCTGCATGACTGTCTGCTTTTAATTAGCTTGTCAAAATATTTCGACAAAGACCTCCAGTGGATGACTGAACAAACCTGGATGCAGATTACTTTTATTGAATCACTTATTGTCTTTCATAGCTTTTAATAGAATTGATGTAATCATGTACATTCTATTCTCTTATCAATTTTATACTCCTCTTTTGTTTGCATTTGTAACTATAAGGTTTTGTAGAGATAATTTTACCTGCTCCATGTTTGCTGTGCTGCTCTCAGCTTGAACACATACTTTAGATCTCTCCTGATATTTTTATTCAGGTCTGAGACTGATTTTCTAGTAGTTTTTATATTCTTATTTCTTTCCCTTACTTTTTCATAAACAGTTTTTTTTTATAGCACTCATCTCCTTCTTACATTTACTATTATAACAAACTAAAGATATTGTCATTTTTTAAAAGTAACTTCAGAAGATAATGTCTTTAGTAAAATATCCAATTTCCTTGATTTCTCTGTCTCATAGATTTTTTCCATCCCCCTCTTCCTCATTGCTAATACGATTGAAATGTTTCTGAAATTAGCAAGTTATTTACAGAATGAGGTGATCTGATACAAATCAATTTTCATCTTCACAGTATTTAAATGAATTAATTCACCAAAGTAGCCTGCAAGATAATGAAAGCAAAATGCAAGCAAAGAAATTGAATGACCTTTAACAAGCCTCAAATAGTATTAAATGTCAGTGTCCTTAAAAGAAGTTCCCTCTGTTTATTTCTGGGAGCTACATGTTATGTTTTACCTAGACATAGAATGATGGAGAGTTGCTGTGTGATATTGTTAACTTGTATTTTATTTCTAGTGAAAATTTACTATTTCTAGCAGGACTACAATGTATTTTTTATTTTAATAATTCTTTTCTCTTGAACCTCTGAAAATATTACATTGTTTTCTCTGAGAAACTATTTTATCAAGTATTGCCTTTACTTGACATACATTAAAACTGCACATTTAAGTCAAAGTTGGTGATAGCATGTGATACAGGTATTTTACAAATGTCACAAAAGTTAGAAGTATTTTTCTAACCAAAACTCAGAGTAGACAAGCTGTTAAAGTGCTGAGCAAATCAAGTGCAATTGTCCATATCAAAATGAAGACTTAAAAGATTCAAACTCTTAAGAATCAAATAACAAAGATGAGAAAGAGAAATAAATAGAAGTAGAAATAATTAACAACAACAATAATAATAAATGTAGACTTTATGTTTAACGAGTAAAGTCAAGCCAGATTCTAATATCAAATTATTAATACTTGTACTCTAGCATATTATAATTGCATATTCTACAGTATGTGAATTTACTTATAACTCCACCAGTCAATTTTATTTTGCCATTGGAAATTTATATATTACTCTTTGCTGGTGCCTCTTTTTCAATTATGAAGAGGTGTGACCAAAAAAATGGGAAAAACTCAAGTTAGTGCTTTACAAAATCGTGCCAATATAAAATGATTTCTTATGTACTGCTGATCAGAGTACATAGAAATATATAAATTCCTCCAGGTAACATAGATTGCCAAAGGAAGGGACTTGAACCAGTGTGTTTATCCCTATTTCAGAGCACTAGCTAGGTGTTATGCACAGTAGTGGAAGAACCAACTGTTTTTAGTATAAAAGATAAGAAGAAAAGCATTAGAGAACCAGGTTTGAGCCACTGGATATGAAGAGAAAAATATTGTACTTTTTCAATGCAGGGACAGTTCTACTTTTTTCCAGGATCTGAAACCCCTTTTCTACACAATAGTATTAGAAATGAAAAATTAAGTTATTGACAAACACTAAATTGCAACACATAGAGAAATTAGTTTTGTCCTACCTGCCTTGGTAACTGATTTCAGAAATTTAGTCATTTCATTATGTTTAAAATATATTAGGATATGGGGTACCTAGGTGGTTCAGTCGATTAAGCTTCTGACTCTTGATTTCCACTCAGGTCATGACCTCAGAGTTGTGAGATTGAGCTCCACATTATGCTCCATGCTGAGCATGGAAACTGCTTAAGATTCTTTCTCTCCTCTCCCATCACCTGCTCATGCACACTCTCTCAAAAAAAACTTGTTATATATGCATATGCAAATATATATATATATATACATATATATATATATAGAGAGAGAGAGAGAGAGAGAAATATAATAAAATTTTCCAAGTAATATAGAATGCCAAGGGAAGGGACTTGAATCAGTTTGTTGATCCCTATTTCAGAACACTACCTAGGCTTTATGCACAAGAGTAGAGGTATATGGATATACGTGTGTGTGTGTGTGTGTGTGTCTGTGTGTGTGTGTGTTAGGATAGATGATATATAATTTAAAATTCCATGGGAAATACTACTAATCGACAATGTGGGTATATATAAGCAAAGATTTGCACTAATATAGCAAGATAGCTACCTAATTCACCCCATGGATCTCCTTGGAGAGAAAAAAGAGAAAAAAATATTTATGTTGAGAACCTACTTTGTGAAAATGACTCTACAAGCATATAAGGGAGACAAACAAATGCAGGAAATACATCTCTTATTTAAAAATATTAAAAACATATTTTATCAATAGTGTATGTACATACGAAGCAATTATGAGGAACAGTGTATAATATTACATTCACCTATGAATCTAATGATCATCTGCTCTTCTGCACTGTATAAGAATCCAGTGCTGAATATTCTCTCTCTAAAGTTTGCACCCTTGTAGTCTTTATAGATTGGGAGGTAATTAGACAAATTTTGTATGGGAGTAAATATTGTAACAATGGTCCAAGAAAGAGACATAAATTTCCATTGCCATAGTTCAAGGCTGAATTTATTCTGCATATTAGAAGTTGGTTATAATAAATAAGTTGATAATAAAGAGAACAATCCAGAAAAGAATGGACATAAGCAAGCATACCCCTTCCCCTGGAAGTCACAGTGTTATATTATCTCTCTGATTTGAGTATAAGAATTATTGAGTCCCAATATTTCAATGAATTTACTGATTTCTAAAATTTATTTGTAAATTTTACCTCACCTAGTAAAAGTCTTAGGTATAATAGGTACTCCATAAATTTCTCTTCATTGAATGATGAATTTTTCTTATCTGTATATCTAATCCTAAAATTTTGTTTGCATCCTCAGATAGAACTGATTTCAAAATCCAGATTTTCATAGGTGAAATTCTTTTGAGCATGACTTTTGACTTACATGAGTTTTAATTTCCCTAAGATCAAAATACAGCTTTAATATTTAATAAGTACGTATTCAAAATATTTAATCAGAAATGAATGTAACATGTCAGTAAATTGTGCCTGGAACATGCATGCTTTCCCTCCTCAGCTGAACTCCTTATTTAAAGCTTAACACCACTATCACATTTTAAGAGCTGATGGTGTTGAAGAGGAATATGTTCCTCAGCCTGAATTTTAACATTTGTATTAACATTTTGGCAGATGTAGTAAAATTAATCACTCAATATATTTTTTGATTCTGCACATTCTAACATTTGTATATCAGGATTACTTGCACATTAAAGGTACAGGTGTGTTGCCAAGACATGTCTTAGAAAATGAAAGGATTTCAGAGGAAAACGCCCTATAGAGAAAAATTTGAAATAAATCCATTCAATATTATCATTCTTTCTGTTACTAAAATTGTATCTTTTCTACCCAGAGCTGATTTTTGGAGATAGAATGCATTGTGTAGTTCTCAGGGCTGAGAGCAAATGGAACTTGTTTTTTCTACTAAACTCAATAATTTCAGAAGCAGGCATCTAATCTGGATATTACATTTTTGTGTGAAGGTGTCTTTTCCACATCTCATACGCTAGGCACTTAGTCCTAATGGATGCTATTTGCAGACACTGTCTCACCATAAATAACTGTTTCAATGAGGTCAGGACCCTTTGTGTTCAACTTATAGTCAGTGTTCCAACTGAATGGCATCTGTGCTTATATCCTGCTCCAGGGGGAAAAAAACCCACACACACATGAGTCGCAACTATTCCACAAACCACATCTCCATTCTACACATCATTATTTGTGTCAAGAAAGTTTTGGTCAGAATGAAGCAAGGTAAATTGAAGATGACAAAATTTCCCATGTTTTCTAGTCAAGAATCAAAATGTGTTGTGCTCTGCCGTATATCTGCTTGCATCCACCCTACATATTTTATTTATTTTCTCATTTATTTCTAAGTATCAAGACCTAAATGTAAATTACAGATATAGAGCATAGAGCCTCTGGGCATGTTTAAAATACAAGGAAATAAATAAGCATTCTTACAAAAGTGCTATAAAAATCACAATGGAACCCAATTTTCTTTATATATCAGGTAAAGAGAGAAAAAGCACCTGAGTCTGAAGAGAACAGCTAAAGATTTAACCATATTGAAGTTAAATTACAGTTTCATGAGTTCACCTGTGCTACAGAAGATTGGAATAGCTGTGTAGTAGAATCATATGGAGAAAAACATAGCTTAGTAATGATACCAAACTTTTTAGTTTAGCATATAGTAAAAGTGACTATTATTTTTTTATTACTGCCATTATAATTGTTTTAAATTGCTAAGCTGATTCATTAAAATACCTGTAGAAGTTAATCTTTGAAGGAATCATTAATATCTCTTGAATCTACTTCAATAATTATAAAGCAGTATTTTCTTAATTGAATCATAATTGAACAAACATCATTCTTGACAAAACAAATGTAATAGATTTTCTTGCTGGAAGGTAACATGCTATTCAAACTCATGTAAGAATGTGAATACTAGACCTCTAGGCTGTTTCTGGGAAGAAGGGAATTTTTTTTTTTATTATGTTATGTTAGTCACCATGCAGTACATCATTAGTTTTTGATGTAGTGTGCCATGATTCATTGTTTCTGTATAACACCAGTGCTCCATGTAATACATGACCTCGGAAGAAGCGAATTTTAAAGAACAATTTGTTCAGGTAAATTTATTATATTCTGTAGTAGAACACTATGGAGAAAACGATAGCAAATCTGCTGTGAAGAGTAGAATAATTAGGCACACATTTAATAAATGTTCCTATTATTATTGTAATCATTATTTTAATTGTTAATCTGGTTGATTAAAATCATGAAGAGTTTATAATTCTTCTGGCAACTATTAACATCTCCTATCGTCCATTACATATAATAATTTTAAACAACTTGTAATAACTGAATAAACAAAAATAATACAATATTAATACTTTCACATAATTATGAATATTGGGACCTCTGGATATTCCTAGTAAAAAGATAATTTTACAAAGAGAATTTTCCAAGGTTAATTTACTATAATGTAGGCATAAGAATTGAGGACAAATTTAGGGGTGTGTGGGCGGCTCAGTCGTTAAGCATCTGCCATGACTCAGGTCCTGATCCCAGAGTCTGCTAGGCAGGGAATCTGCTTCTCCCTCTCTCACTCCCCCTGCTTGTGTTCCCTCTCTAGCTGTGTTTCTCTCTGTCAAGTAAATAAATAAAAATGTTAAAAAACAATAAAAGAATTCAGGACAAATTTAAGTATGAAAAGATTTCTCCCATGATTTTTTTTCAGCATGTTAGTCTTTAGTTGAATTCAAATAATGGGAAAAATGGACAGACTCACCCATGAAGATTTTCCTTTTGTAACTAAAATTATATTTGTGTGGGTAATCTTAAATTACATTTTTAGGAAAAATAAACTATAGTCTACTAAATGTAAAAAACTATCATAAAATTAAATGTATATTCCTTCTGACAAAGAAGTAATTCAAAAATATATAGATTGGGACACTTCTGGGACTCTTGTCCCCAGTGAAAAGCACTAACATTCTTATTAAAGTTTAAGTAATTTGTTCTTTTGCAGTTATTCTAAGTATAAATTATTAAATATTTACACTGCATTACTTATTAATATCTTGATTTGAGTAACAATTGTCATATATGATGTCTCTGATGGTTTATCTGTAATTACATTTCCTTACATAAGAGAAAAGTACATAATAGAAGACAGAGAAACTTTCCTATGGTTTAAATATTTCAAATGTCAGAATCCTGTAGAAGCTAGTTATTAGTGTTTCAAACTTTTCCAGCTCCAGAGGAAAAGAGCATCCTAGAACCAATGAATAGAGAGAAATTGTAAAAGTCAGACAATTTTAACAGTAATTTAGAAAACAAAATTTTATGCTAATAACACTAGGTATTTATTTTCAATTACCCTGGGTAATTTGCTTTCCTTAACCACAGGAAACAGTTTTCAGTAACTAATATTGCTTTAAACTTTATCTGAAACTCCTTCTTAAGGAGTTTTTCCTAAATGGCATAGAATTTAAAAGTTAATGACCCAATTTAGGAAAAATACCACCTTCAGATCCCTGAGTTAGGTAATTGTTAAGAGTTAATTCAAAGGAAACATACAGATCAAAGAAGGAAACATGACAATAAGCATGAAATAAAAATCATTTACATATATTTGTGCCTCTGTATGTGTGTGTATATATATATATATACATACACACACATATACATACATACACACGCATTATCTTCTAATCTGAGTGTTAACAATGTGTGGTCCTCTCCTTTTTTTTTTTCTTCATTGTATTGCAACACTTAACTGACTTTGAAAGAATTAGAAATATACCTCATAATATACACAGCTTCAGTGCTGGTTTTGTCATTTCCCTGCCTTGGTGTTTTAAGAAGGGTACTTACAGGTCATCTTGCCCCTCCTTAATAGATGTATGATTCATGGAACAGCACAATTGTGTGACCTCCAGGAGAACCTCAAGCCCTACCCCAAACCTACTGAAGCAGAGTCTGTATTTTAACAAGGCCCCAGATGCATTGCACACACATCTTGTTGTTTCAATCAACTTAGTTGAAACCATAATCCCCAAAGTAGAGCTTACAAGAATTAAGGTTGAAAAGCAGGAACAGATCATGGAAGGCTTTGTCTGGCATGTGTAATGATAGAGAAATCCTTACTCAGTGGACTTTAACAATAAAGGCATTTATTCAATGTCCAGAGTCAAGGTGGCCTACCAGGATGGTAACTTCAGGGGATGGGTTAAGTTTCACTGCAATTTGTGTTCATTCATAATTAGGCCGGTGGCTGATGGGCTGCAGGTATTCTGAGCACGGCATCAAGAGGGATCATTTCCTCCCATAAATCTTCCTTAGGAGTAAATAAAATTTTTCCAAGAATTCCCTCAAAAAACACTCATTGTTTCTCATCTGCCAGAACTGTACCACATTCCTATCCCTAAAACAATTAGTGGCAATGGAAAATAAGTCTACGACGATTGGCTTAGATACTCAACATCAGCCCGAGAAGCTCACCTTAGGGTCATCTTTCCCTAAGTCACATAGACTTGGTTGAAAACTTGAAAAATAGATGTTCTGTTGGGATACAAGGGAAGAAAAGAAGTGTTTTGTAAATAGCTTCCTCCTACAGTCAAAGGGGAAATAGTGAAAGATTATAAAGGAGTTTAGTGATGTGATTAAATCAACAGGTATTAAAAGCATTGTTGAAGTTACATGTTGAGTGCAAGGCAGAGAAACTATTGTGAAGAGACTATTATAATTCAAATGAGAATACACTAGGGATCCAAATCAAAGAAATTGTAGAAATAAAGAGGAGATCAACTTAAGGGACATAGTATCTAACAATCAGAATAGAAAGGGGCCAGTGACCTAGTAATTGAGTGGATATGGAAAATAAGATAAGAAAGGGCCTAGGAGGGTTTCTGGGCTACACAGATTGAATATTTCCTCAAATGTAGAAATTATGTGTATTTTGTTCATTAGGATATACTAAATCCCTAGCAGAGTGAAAGATGCAATCTACTCATCAATAAATATCTGTGAAGGTAAGAAATAAATGTGTCATTAATTGAAGACATTAATTCAGATTGTTAGATCCTCTGATTTAAGGATGAACAAAAGTGCCCGTGGATCTGTGAAATGATGTTGCTCAGTAGACAACTAAAAATTCAGGTCTAGGGGTGATTCAGTGGTACAGTGGATTAAGCCTCTGACTCTTGGTTTTGACTCAGGTCATGGCCTCAGTGTTGTAAGGTTGAGCCCTGCTTGAGAGTCCCCTTAAGACTCTTTCCTTCTCTCCCTGCCTCTCCTGCCTCTGCACTCACACATGCTCTCTCTTTTGCTTGCTCACTCAAATAAATAAATAAATCTTTAAAGAAATTCAGGTCTAGGGGAAGATCTTTAAGCTCAACTTGGAATAGATAATTAGAAAATCTCTAATTCTTTTTTACTTCTGTTCACTGTTTCTTCCTTGTTTCTTTTCCTGTATGTTTTCTCTCTATCCTACTTTCTTCACTAGCAGAGGAAAAATGAGGATATTGCAAGCCATTCCGGGGGAAATCATGATCTCTGAATTTCATAACTTCAGACTTGGAAATTTTACATACCTTTTCCATGAAACCATTGTTATCTTTTGTGAGGAAGGTAATAAACTAGGCAAATTTCCAGAAATGAAACTCATTTCTGAATCATATTATAGGATGATGTTTTTATTTACTTATTTAAGTCTATTTTTATAGTATAGTGCCTACACATACTGGTCCTTCAATAAATGTTTCTGGAATATATTGATAAGTGTACCTCTGTAAAACCAAATTCTCTTGTACTAAACATCCATCTCATAATTTACCAGATTGTTAGATCTTTGAAGTCAAGACCTGGAATTTTTTTTATTATTGTTCTAAATTATTCAGTGATTATTCACACAACACACAGACACACATACATTTCTCCATATGCTTATAGCTTGAATTAAAGATAAATGCGGCAGGAGGTCAATTCTGCTCTTTCAAAAATTATTATACCAAAAGAAAAGCTTCATTTTCAGTATTTTATATAGTTGCAATTAGCTAAATCCATTTTTTACTTGGAAAAAAAAAAGAGGTGAACTGATACAGTAGCTCCTAGATTTCAACCTTCTCTTGTAACATTTTGTATACTCTTTTAACATCTTACCCATAATCTAAGGGAATTAGGGTAAAATAAATGACCACTATCACTTGCATGAGTAACTTTGATATCATTTAATAGCCCATCTGCATAGACTTCTGTTACAGAATCTATTGACCTAATACAGACATTAAATTAACCTTTAGATAGACTTATAGAAAGAGCTATTAAACATGCATGGATGGTTAAAACAGGTATACAAGCAAAGTTTATAAACCAGCACGAATGAGAAACATCCTGACTTATTAAACAGATTTGTTTCACTATCCTATCAAAATAGCAAACACTTAATGGGTTATCTTCTGTATTTTAAAATGCTTGAGTCAATGGTTTTGCAGTACATTGCACAAACAATAGTCCTATCAAACTATCTGTAAGTTCCGGGAAAGTGTTAATTGACAGGAATATATGGAATCTGGAGTACAATCTTGAATATTGTGCTGACCAGTTCTTAACTGAAACAGAGCAAAATATCATATTGTCTTAAGAAACAAATTATGTGTGACAGGTGAGGAGGTCATTATGAATTTTAAAATATCAAAAGAAAAAGCTTTGTGAAGTTATATACATCCTATGTCTACATTTTATAAAGTCATATTAAAAATGATGTAGTAGGAAAAATAGACTTTGGAGAAAGGTAGTAATTAGTTTGCATCCCTGTTTACCCACTTATTAGTTGGATAACCTTGTTTAAATAACATCTTTATACCTTCTTTCTTGTTCAAGGTGGGTTGATAAGTCCTACCTTGCAGTGTTGCTGTGAGGACGAAAAGAGTAAACAAAAAGAAAAAGAGAGAGACAAAGTTAGGTGTGGTGTCAAGCAGGAAAATGATAAAGTGGCTTCTAATAACAGAGTTGTGTACATGACAGTAATAGGAATATATCAACATCTTTTATTTTCTAGTAAAATTTACACTGAAAAAAAAAGCTTCTGTTTTAAAAGCATCAAATCTTTTGAATGATGATGTGGTAATAAAATAACTGAAATTTAATAAAGCACCATATTTGTATCTGCCCAACATCCTCCATACCCTTTGGGATGTGTTCCTTCTCTTCCAGTTGCTTACAGCTCTAATCACTTCTTAAAAACACACAGATGGCTTTGAAATACAGACTCTTGGACCTCGGGTGAGATGGATTCTTCACCCCATAAGCTCACCTCTTCAGTACCAGGGCAGGCAAGGCCACCATTTGAGAAGACCTAGATTTGGTCAAATCTCCAATTGGTATAAGATGAACCCTAGACATGTGCTCGTCTAGCCTTCAGCTGTCCCTTAACCTTTGCCATTGTGCTATTTCTTTCCTTTTTATGTCCTTTTCCCAAAGTGGGGTTATAAATTTGCTGAAACCCTGTTCACTTTGCCATCCATCTTACAGGAGACAAACCAATGTTATGAATTCTGCTCCCACGTTTCACTGACACACTAGAGTCTCTTAAACATGGGATGTACTATATTAAACTGTGTTTTTGGCCTACTCATTTAAGTTCTTACCCAAATCCTAATTATTCAGTAGGACAGAATTCTCAGTATGCCTCAAATCTAGATCAGAATTGACTGTGGCAGAATATATACCTATGAAAAATTAAGTTTCAGGAATGCAACAAAAAGTTCTATCTACTCATTCAATCACTCTTACAAAGTGTGGATATTAGACCATTAAAATACACACATATAATTTGAATCTAAAAGAAAAAAGAACTTGCACTGTTGCACTTTTCACATTTGTGCAAAGATAATAGCCATTTAAAAAAAAAAATCTCCACAACATTACAATCATTTTTTTTCAAAAATTTATCCTTTTTGTGTGTTTTTACAGTCTTTTTAAAAAATACATTCTAAAAAGGAATTTTTCTTAAAATCAACTGTTGTATGTATGTTTTGCTGAGATGAATATACATACTTTTGAACATCTTAGATTAGTCAGCTTTGGCTTGTTTAAATAGGTACCATAGAGGAATCACTAAGAAATTGAATGAAAGAGTTTATGCAATAAAACCCTAGGCCTGAGAAAAAGAATAAAAATATACATGATGAGGAAAAGAGAATATTGCAAAAATAGCTCATTCTAAGGAAGTGAAAGTGTATGGGCTGGAATCATGTGAATGGTATAAGAGGATAGCCATATGATTATATTTTTTTTAGAATAAAAATTCCCTAGGGCACCTGGGTGACTCAGTGGGTTAAAGCCTCTGCCTTCAGCTCAGGTTATGATCTCAGGGTCCTGGGATTGAGGCCCACGTCTGGCTCTCTGCTCAGTGGGGAGCCTGCTTCCTCCTCTCTCTCTGCCTGCCTCTCTGCCTACTTGTGATCTCTCTCTGTCAAATAAATAAATAAAAATCTTTAAAAAAAAGAATAAAAATGCCCTATTTATGTATTTTTATTTGATTTCTAGTACCATCTAAGTGTAGCAAGAATTGATTTAAATTATATAATAATAGATTCCAGTATATAATAAGCTGTCACTTAAGGTAAGTTTGTCTTCCATCTCACTCTATATTTTAGCTCAGAAAATATCTTTTAAATTCCAAAGGGGGAAGAAGTCTTTGTTTCTTAATTTCAAATATGTAGTAGTATTAAACCACATGGAAAATTAAAAAAAAAAAATGAGACACTGGCCTGGATGTATAAGTGTTCCAACTCACATTCCGCTGAACTGAAGGCCATGTCAGGAGTAGAACATATTACACTTGCAGTGATGAATAACTGGTGCTAACCGCAGCTACCGAGGCAGGGCCATTAGAGAGATGGATGAATGTATCAGTAAGTAGAGGCACACATATCTGCGGATGGGAAGGTCACAAAACAAACATTAACAATTAAGAACATTAATACATTCTCCCACACCAGTGCTTTCTCCACAGTGACTTTTGACAGGTACAATCTGGCTCCCATATGTTTCCTGCTAAACCTCGGGGACAGTTTTAGTTCAGTACACAAACATGTACACAGATTTGTCTCTCAAGATGATAGAAGCAACTGAGACAAAGGATTTCGCTTTTTGGTGTTTTGTATCTACTGGAACTAGTCTCTTCCCTGAGTATACAAATGAGGAGACTGGTCTGTGAGGTACTATATCACATAGCGTGTGTAAAATAATCATACATCATTTATTTATTTTTAGGAATTATGTGTGTTGCTCCCTATTGGCATTATATATATAATGATTTCAGATTTTTTTATTTTGAAGGGACCAAAATAAATAGGGAAGCCACGCTTACACTTTTGGGAAAAGGAGAAAAATAAATGGCCAAAGAAGATGAAGAAATTACAAATCAGTTTTTCAGCTGGCATATTGCTTGTTTTATTGTATGTGGGGCCTGTGAACGGTCCCTAGACTAAGAGTTTATACAAATGTTCGACACATGACACATAGGCACCTACATAATAAACAGCAAAAAGATTCTGCATAGAGGAGGGTTCAGACTTCGTTCTGGAGTGACATAAGAGAGATGGAGGTTGGTTACCTTGATTTTTATTTTGGCTAGGACATGGGGCAGCTTTCTTGCAGGCTAGTTCAGGTGTAGGGGAAAAGGGGGTGGAGAAGGTGTGGGGCTTGAAACTTGCCAGTGGTCAAACATCAAAAATTAAGTTTTTCTCCTTACATTTATTTTATTGTCATAAATAATTAACATAATATCCATATTTTAAGTGCTAAGATAAAATGGTTATTGTGATATTTTATTTCCCTAAACAGCCACAATTTCCCAATTAGAATAATTATGCTCTGCTTTTTCATAGCATTTATTTTATTTTATTTTTTTTAAGATTTTATTTATTTGACAGAGAGAAACACAGCCAGAGAGGGAACACAAACAGGGAGAGTGAGTGAGGGAGAAGCAGGCTTCCTGTCGAGCAGGAAGCCCGATGCGGGACTCGATCCCAGGTCTCCAGGATCATGACCTGAGCCGAAGGCAGTCGCTTAACCAATTGAGCCACCCATGTGCCCCTTTCATAGCATTTCTAAGAGATCTTGCCTGTTACTTTGTCGCTAAATCTGAGAAGGATTTAGACCTGAAATTATTTTGCTCATTAATTAATATTTCCTTCCTCAAGTTAATTGTGATATCACTGCTTAAATTCCAGTTAAAAAATAGATCTTAACGATTATTGTACTGATGAACAACAATTGATTTTATTGGAACTCTGCTGTTCTTATAGAACTGTTAATTGAATTTTTTTTGCATTTATGGAAACCAGGGTTAGGCCACAAAGCAAATAATTTTTACGGCAAATGGTAGAACTATTTGATATATGTGAAAAAATATGTGAAAGATAGCAATCATTGTAAAGATTGGATATATTAGCATTTATAATTTGGGGGGAGGGGTGTGGAGAGAAAAGAAAACTGACATTCATTAAGTGATGATATGTGTCAGGCCCCATGCCAGGTGTTTTACTTATTTTTCACACCTCTTCCATGTAAGGAGAGTGTCATTTTTAACAATTTATCTTTGATGATACTGAGATACAGAGAGATTAAAAAACGTCCTCAAGATTGCTCATCTACAAAGTTAAAACTAGGATTGAAACAACGTCAAAAAGCGGTGCTCTTTCTCTTTTTTATATTTGCTCTGCCAAACTATTAACATAGAATTTGTGAAATGATATTTGAGTAAAAGGCATACAACAATTACATAATTTTATTATATCACTATTTGAGGTACTGCATAGTCTGCTTTAATCTCAGCTTAATTGTAAATATCTGAATTTCCATACCAGAATCTGCATAGCTCTCTCACTAGTCTTAACATGGTCCATGTTATACCACCGTAGTATACTGATTTGTTATCACTGTGGTGATTCTTATAGTAATTCTTGATTTTAAGCTTATTTTCCCAGAATAATTCAAGCTTTCTTATGATTGTTCTCTGTATAGAATCCTTTCCCAAGTCTCTGTTATCCTATATAAAAAAATGGCCTTCATTATGTTATGTTCTTTCTATATTCAGTTTGTTGAGAGTTTTTACCATGAAAGGATATTGAAATTTGCCAAATGTTTTTTCTGCATCTATTAGGATGATCGTATGATTTTTATTCTATTAATACAGTGTATCTCATTTAGTGATTTGCATATGTTGAACTGTCCTTGCATATCAGCAAGAGATCCCGCTTGATCATGGTGTATGATACTTTTAACTGAAATTGGTTTGTAAATATTTTGTTGATGATATTTTTATCTGTGTTCATCAGGTATATGGCCTTATAATCTTCTTCTCTTGTGGTGTATTGCATCTAATTCTTCTGTGACTGACAACCACATTTTCCTTTTATGTAACCAGTTGCTTTTCTAGCCCTCAACTTTTATTTCCAACATTTTCAGCACTGATGCCTGTAATTTCCAATCCGGTGTAGCTCTGGGGGCTGATCAATGCCCTGGAGAAAAGAAGATTCAGTTATTATCCCTGCCATATTAAGTTGTTTGAGATCAAACTTTGCTGTTTCGTTCTACTTTTAGATACTTCTCAGTGTTTTCAAAATGCTCTTTTATTTTATTTTACTGTCACAGTTGTTTTCAATTGAGTGACTGCAGGGCCACTTACTTTTACATGCTTTTATCTTTCATTTTTCCTTTAATTTTTCAACTTTTGTAGCCATTGTAAAAATTAAGAGGATACGATCTTCTTATAAATGCTTATCATATATGCAATATTTATTAGTAGATGATTTGTAATAAAATATTAAAATATGAAGCATACTTTTTGTTATTATAATCTAGTGGACATATTCCATATTAGAAAGTAACATAAATGTTCTATAAGTAACAATATAAAATAATTTATTCTGTGATATCATAGCCTGGAAAAGCATTATATGGCCATGCTCACTTGGTCTGAAACACTTTGAAAATTGTGACACAAATTGAATTATGAGGTGTTGATATCTCTGGGTGCCGCCATTGTGACTTCTGTCTGGAATTCCTCAGGTTGTATCACTATATCCCAGCATGCCACCTAAACTTACGCTCCCACCAAGTAGGCTCCAATCCTTCTACATTCACATATACTCTGAGTTTTGTGCCTGACATATTTTTACATTTTCATTAAATACACTCTTGTCTTGTGTTCCAACTATTAGTTGTTCTAATATTGCGCAATATTATTATTAGATAGAACTTAAATAATAAAATGTATGATACTGATCAATAGAGAATCCTAGGGGAGAGCTCCCAACTACCAAACAGTGGTTATATAGGGTAATGATTTGATGACCTTTAGGAATGTATTTTGCATGGTTATGCACTATTTGCATATTTTCTACTGTGTGTTTATTAGTACCAGTGAAATACAAAAGGTCCTTTTATGCCTCCCAAAACCTACTGAGAATGAAATAGCCCTCTTGATAATATATGTAAAACCCAAAACAATCTCATACAACAGTTTATCTTTCTGTTCTTAGTCATTATGTTAATATCTCTATGAACCTCCTTAGAAGGCACTGGTTAGTAATAGAAGATACATTAAAGCATATTTCATGACGCTTCATAAAGCGTCAAGGAAGAGAAAGAGATTTGAAGAGAAATGGTGAGGTGAAAAAATATCAATACGACATTTAGTAAAAATCTGTTAGAGCGTCATTCAAAATATCTCCACACAAGCAGATCAAGATTGTCTTTGCTAAAAGTATCTATCATCTATCTATCTATCTATCTATCTATCTATCTATCTATCTATCTATCATCTATCATCTATCTATCTATCAAAAGGAGAGAGCAATGAGATAAGAAGTTCAGAGTGTTGGGAAAAATCAAGAATATGAGTCAGAGAATGTAAAATAGAGATCAAACAAGAGCAAGTTAAGAGGCTCTGGAAGGATGCTCACAGGAAGAAAGTGTTTAAGCTTGGTATGAGTTCTTGAGGTCAGCATGTCAGTCATAGGGAAAATCATCCAGCCAAGAAATAGAAGTTATTGGACATTTCTGATAATTCCAGTTTGTAAAATAGAAATGTTGTACATTTCTTCTTTAGGAATAAACAGTCCTCAACATAAAACTAAAACATACAAAGCTATTGTTTGGGGTTCATTATTATATTTGCTCTGTCACTTAATGTACCTTTATGATGACATGTTCTATTCTGATTATTATTCTTTCTACTAACACTGTGCTAATGTTTACACTTAATCATACCAACAACTTCTGATGAAAACTTTTCCCTTAAAAATCAATGACCTCCAGGGGCGCCTGGATGGCTCAGTTGGTTGAGCGACTGCTTTCGGCTCGGGTCATGATCCTGGAGACTCGGGATCGAGTCCCACATCGGGCTCCCTGCTTGGCTGGAGGCCTGCTTCTCCCTCTCTCACTCCCTCTGCTTGTGTTCCCTCTGTGGCTGTGTTTCTCTCTGTCAAATAAATAAAAAAATTAAAAAAAAAATCAATGACCTCCAAATAGGGCTTCTTGTTAAATTTTGTTTTATGTAGCATGCACATTAAATATTGTGCATAAATATTGGCCTATTAATGACTTTATTTTTAATAGCATATATTAAATGTGTTTCTAAACTCAGTATTACTCAGGAAGAAAAGATGAAAAGTTCATTTTGCAAAGTGAATAGGACCACAGTAAATTTGCAGAGACCCCGTTTTGAATTCCTGACCCAGGAAAAGCTTTCAGTAAAAAAATAAAATAAAACAAATATAAATGTCAATATACCTAAAGTAAAAAAGAGTAAAATTAGAGGATTAGAGCATAAATGTTAGTAGTAGAAAAATAAAGAGAAATAGTGTATTTCTGTTTTCTTTCCCTTCTTCCTTCTCTTTTTCTTTCTTGCATTCATTCTTTCTTGCTTACTTTCTTTTCTTTCCTTGTTTTCTATCTTTCTTTTCTTTTTTTGAAGGATAAGATAGGAATAGATTTTTAACTCTTAATAGGGGAAATTGGATTCTCTTTGGAAATAATTGTAATAGCCAGGTTTCTATTATCTGTGTTTGATGATTGGGCATCTTACCATGGACCCTATCCATCCATCAGCCTTGTTCACCACCTCAGGTCTAGTGTCATTGTCCCTTTCAGAGAGGCACACCATTGATACTATGCAATAGCCAGTCCCCTTTAAACCTATCTTCATTTCTTGTATACAACAATCAGAAACTTGTGTTTTTCTCCCTTTCCTGCCATAACCACAAGAAAGGCTCCAGCCTACAGTTTTTCTTTGTCTACTCCCCCCAGCTTTAGTGTTTCCCTAATGGGCCCTGTTTGGTATATTGTGCCTCTTATTTGGTATATTGTCAGGGACCTGAGCATATTAAAAAACAAACAAACAAAAGCAAACAAACAAAAAATACACTTCTTTCTTCACAGAAATTTTTTCTACTCTGCATGTCTTAAAATACCTGAATAGGGCACCTGGGTGGCTCAGTGGGTTAAAGCCTCTGCCTTCAGCTCAGGTCATGATCTCAGGGTCCTGGGATTGAGGCCCACATTGGACTCTCTGCTCAGAGAGGAGCCTGCTTCCTCCTCTCTTTCTGCCTCCCTCTCTGCCTACTTGTGATCTCTCTCTCTGTGTCAAATAAATAAATAAAATCTTTAAAAAAAAAAAGAACCCCATGATATCTTTGTGGGTGTGTGGGCATCACCTAGATTCTCCAGTTGTTCTAGGGGATTATGAATTGACAACTCTTGAGGGATCTGGGACAAAGAAAATGGATTTTTTCTGTGCAAAGGAAATGAATTAGCCATAAGATTATGTTTCTGAACAAAGAAGCACAGTAAGAATTATACTGCCCAAATTGGAATTTTTGTGCTGAGTTCCATGTTTAGCTCAGTACATCTCAGTACATCAGAATTCCTTAGTGGCATCTGTGGTACAAGCCAACCTAAGAATAAAAGTACCTTTTATTCCATTTCCCATTATGCCTTGTTTATTTCCCTCCAGGAACTTAAGGGAGCAGGATGGTAGTTCTACTAAAACAAGAATAAGATATCCCTGTGTAATCCCACTAAAATGCCAGGCAATGCCACCTCAATTTTTACTAATTTCTAGCCTTTAAGAAATATAATCAACAGGATTTAGTGAGGAACAGAACCTGGGAGGGGATGAGAGAGGCATCTAGAATAACCTTCATATGTCAGATGAGAGTGGAAGGAGGTGCTACCATAGACAAGACTACAGAAGAGCATACGACCTTGGGGAATTGAAAAAGAATTTTTTTTTTGTATATATTCTGCTACTTTGTATAAAACTACAAATGTATGTTTACTATCATTGACAATATATGTTCACTACTAGTTTTGGTGTTGCTATATATTATTTTATCCTTGCTTTCAGGGACAGAAACAAAGTTCTTCACTTTATTTCACAATTTAATGTGCAGGATATTTTGAAGTACATTGTACATGACCTCTGTCACAGCTGAATATCAGTTTAGTTCATCATCACAGTCAAAGTATTAGAGTTTATGTGCAGTAGACAGGTTGTAGATGGAACTGACTGATCCTCTGAGAATGATGACAGGAGGACAGATCGAAATTAGATATACTGAGAGGTAGAAGTTGGAACAAATTGTCTTGTGTTTTAAAAGCATTTACAAACAAACAAAGCATTATAAGCCAAAAGAAGCAGTGTTTTGGCTTTTGAATGTTTCTTTCACAAATAATTATTAATAACTATTATTTATTTCCTCAGTGCCAAATGGATCACTATGTTTCCAGCATTTATCTTTATCACATATATGCAAAATTTAACAAAACCATACAAACAAGTGTTATTTTTTCACAAGAAGCAGGTTTTAAAGAAATTTTAATAAAACTGGCTATGTGTATAGATCCAAATATGATCTGTTAAAAAACAAAGTTCAGTTGACTAAATTTGGAGACCTAATTGGCTTCATTATATGATCCTTGATTTGGGCAGCACCCCATCTAGCAAGTAGAGGAGAGCTTTCAGGAGTTTTACACAATGGAAGGTTTATAGAGGAAGGAGGGTTAGGGTGATGCCTGTGTGGCTCAGTCAGTTGTGTCCAACTTTAGCTGAGTTGATCAGAGGAGCCTACTTCTCCCTGCTTGTGCTGTCTCTTTATCTCTCTGGACAATAAATAAAATCTTAAAAAAAAAAAAAAAAAAAAGGAAGGAGGATGGGGGAAGAGGGTTATTAGCAATGAGAGGATTGATCTGGGCAAGATAACTTCCCCTAGGGGGAAGGGCAAAGGATCTTATTATGGAGATTAATTCATCTTCCCTTGGTGGAGACTGAGAGGGCCCATGTGTGGGATTACTTTTCTGGTGCTGATGAAAAAATTCCCAACTGACCACTTAAGACTATATTCCTGGGGCACCTGGGTTGCTCAGTTGGTTAAATGACTGCCTTCGGCTCAGGTCATAATCCCGGAGTCCCGGGTTCAAGCCCCACTTTGGACTTCCCTCTCTTACTCCCCCTGCTTGTGTTCCCTTTCTCACTGTGTTTCTCTCTGTCAAATAAATAAATAAATAAATAAATAAATAAATAAATAAATAAATAAATAAATAAATAAAAGACTGTATTCCTAGAAGAGGTTGAAACTAGAATCCCTGTTTGAGGACTCAGTTTAAGCAATGCCTTTTTGGGTCTGTGATTTTCTTTTTAACAAAACAAAAGAAATAGCTCATTTTAAATTGTATATTTCTCACATTTGAATTGTCTCAAGTACTTTAGGATTACAAATGTTAAACCTGTTACATTGTTATTAGCATCTCAATTAGTGGTTTTCCATCAATAGAAAGCAGATAGCCTGGTTCTACGGCTATTTGTAAAAAATCAAAAATAAAAGATATCTGATCCAAATATTTCTGAATTAAATTTAAGTGTATATTGATGAAATATTGGCAAAAGCTTCTTCCAAATTTCTGGTGCAAAATTGCACCCACATTGTCATCTGTAAACCACAGCTTGTGGGGTGCCTGGGTGGCTCAGGTGGTTAAGCCGAACTGCCTGCGGCTCAGGTCATGATCCCGGGAGACCCAGGATGGAGTCCCACATGGGGCTCCCTGTTCGGCAGGAAGCGCTTCTCTCTCACTCCCCCTGCTGTGTTCCCTCTCTGGCTGTGCTTCTCTCTGTCAAATAAATAAAATCTTTAAAAAAAAAAAAAAACTCACAGCTTGTGAGCATTTAAGAATCCACAGGCAGTCTAATCAGCTGGGAAATTTATTCTAGTTATATACAGTATCTTTCTGTATAATTTAAGACAGTTACTTGCTCCCTCCTCTGATCTCACTCTTCACTGTACCACAAAAAAATTACAATTTTTAAAATAATTTTTACAATTTTAGAATGATTGGGATTAATAGAAAAATTGCAAAAGATAGTACATAGAATTACCATATATCCTATATCCAAATTCTCCTATTATGAACCTCTAACACAAATGTTTCAGAATTAATGAACCATATTGATGCATTTTTATTAACTAAAGCCCATACTTTATTCAGATTTCCTTAGTTTACCTAATGTTCATATTCTGTCCAGGATCCCATCCAGAATATCACATTATGTACAATGATCTTGAAGTTCCTCTTCAATGTGGTGATTTCTCACTTTTTTTGCTTTAACGACCTTGGCAGTTTTGAGGCAAACTAGTCAGATATTTTGTAGACTGTCCTTCAATTTGGAATTGTCTGTTTTCCTCATAAGACTGGGGTTATATATTTTGGGGAGGAAGACCACCAAGGTAAAATATCGTTTTCATCACATTATACCAAGACACATACTATCAACATAACATATTGCTGTTCATGTTAACCTTGCTCAGATGCCTTAGGTAATGTTTATGCAGTTTCTCCAATAGAAAGTTACTTTTTTTTTTTTTTGAAAGTTTTTTTTTTTTTTTGGAAAGAAGTCATACCACTTAGGAAGTAAAGAGTTATGCCTCTCCCCTTTGATTGTGGAGTATCTACATGAATTATCTGGAGTTTTTCTGCATGGGACATGATGTAGGAAACAAAAGCAAAGAAAAATAAAATTTCCTTACTACTTACAGACCATTAACAAGTCCTTGACACAGGCAGAGTCACATTCCTCTAGGAACTCAGCTGCCTGTTTGTTAATAGTTCTTAAGAGCAAGAGCCAATCTTAGTTCCGTATCTCAAACAGGCCCGGCTCCCTCTGCCAACCCCTCCAGCATCCTGTAAGTCATTTTTAACATATAAAAATTCCTTAGGAAACCTCCTTTGTCTCTACACGCCCCCCCCCCCCCCGCGGGCATACTGGCAATCATGCCCCAAGCATTTGGCCCACTGATATGCAACTGAAAGGTTTCATGGCTAAGGCTTTAGTAGACCACTCCTCGTGATTCCGTGCAGCTCTTTCTGCCCATGGGTCTGGTCGCGTGCTTTAATAAAGCCATCTTCGCGTGCTTTAATAAAGCCATCTTCTTGCACCAAAGACATCTTAAGAATTCTTTCTTGACTATTGGCTCCAAACCCCAGCATTTCTACATCAGGACACTGATCTAATCCTCTCGATTAATTTATTTAATCCATGGTATATTTATATCTGTATGAAAAGGGATTTTTATTTTATGCTTTGCACATAATACAATACTATTACTTTTTTGCTCAAATTTTTTGCAGTTTAGGCTCTTAAGGGCTCTTTCAGTAGGCTCTCCTGTTTGTTTCACTTAACATATCATTGTGATGTGGGAAACAAAGGCAAGAGAAAAATTAAATTTTCTGAGTACCTGTAGTCCACTGACAAGTCCTTGAAACAGGCAGAGTAGGGGTGCCTGGGTGGCCCAGTGGTTAAGCCTCTGCCTTCAGCTTAGGTCATGATCCCGGAGTTCTGGGATCAAGCCCCGCATGGGGCTGCCTGCTCGGCGGGAAGACTGCTTCTCCCTCTCTCATTCCCACGGCTTGGGATCACTTTCTGGCTGTGCTTCTCTCTGTCAAATAAATAAAATCTTAGGAAAAACAGAAAAATAAAGAAACAGGCAGAGTGACATTCCTCTAGAAACTCAGCTGCCTCGATGTTACTACTTTGTTGAAGGCAAAAAAGGCAATCTTACCTGACCCTGGGGATCCTGTAAGTCTACTTTAACATATAAAAATTCCTTGGGAAACTTCCTTTATCTCTACTCTCCAAGATACATGTTGGCAGTCATCCTGCAACCATATATGACCCACTGATGTACATCTAAAGGGTCTCATGACTAAGATTTTATTAGAAAGTAATAAATGACCTTTTCCAAACAATAGCTAGCCCCCTCAAGGTTCTGGAAACCTTGCTTCCAAAATTCCTTAGAGACTTATACTATCCCTAACCACCTCCCAACTTGAAAGTTATAATGGGCCACTCCTCATAACCCCAGTGCAGCTCTTTCTGCCAAAGGACCCTGTCTCTGTACTTTAATAAAACCACCTTTTTGCACCAAAAACATTTCAAGAATTCTTTCTTGGCCATCGGCTTTGAACCCTAACATCGTTCCTACATCAGTTGTTTTTATTTTTTTTGTTTTTCGTTTTTCTTGCTTTTTTTTTTGTTTTTCTTACTTTGTTTGTTTGTTTATTTACTTTTTAACAACATAGAGTGCTTTGTGATCTTCTTGTATATTATCTGTCCTAGTCCTAGAAACAGGCCTCTCTCCAAGGAGCCATGATTTTTTTGTTGTTGTTGGAGGAAGGTATTAGAAACCAATATATGGGGGCTAATAGATTTCTTGCTATCAGTAGCAAACTTTTTTGGGGGAAAAAATCCAGAAAATAATATTTTTTTCTGTATGCATTTATGTCTGTATGCATACAGAACATCTGTGATGTTTTGTTTCTTTATTATATTATTCAGTTCAAGTCATTATAAATGTTATATGCGCCATACAGAGAATCTTAGTTGGAGTCCAGTCTGGTTTTTTGTTTGTTTGCTTATTTTGTTTCTGTTTTGTTTTGTTTTGTATGTGAGGAACAAGAAGCTATAGATAACTATGATTTTAACTGAAAGGAAAGCCAAGGATGGGCATTTAACCCAGTCTTAGGATGGAAAGGAGATCTCCTGAGAAATAATATTGAAGTTTTAGTAGTTTCCTAATGCTATATAAAAATTACCACAAGCTTAGTGGCTTAAAACAATGACAACAATAACACTCATTTATTATCTCACAGTATCTTCAGATCAGAACTCTAGTCACAACTAAAGTGGGTCTCTGCTCAGGGATTCACAATTTTAACACAAGGTATTAAATATAAAGATCAGGTTACATTCTTACCTGGATTTTGAGATTCTCTTTCTAAGCTCATGTGGTTTGGCAAAATTTAATTCCTTGCAACTGTAGGAGTAAGGACCTATTCTATTGCCAGCCGTCATCCTTGTGCCTCTTGCCTTTGGGACATCACTCATAATCCTTGCCATAGTGGGTCCCCCAACTTCAATATGAAAGGAGAATATCCCTCATATTGAATCCTTCTCATGCTTTTAATCTTTCTATCTTCCCTCGCCCCCTACCTGAAGAAGAGCCTAATGTCTTTTAAGACTTCACCTGATTAAATGCTGAATCATTTCCCTTTCTTAAAGCCAACTGTGCCATATCACAAAACCTAATTATGGAAATGAAATTCATTATATTCCTAAATCCAATGGATTATACAAGATTTGTAGACTAGAGGCAGAAATCTTGGAGACATCTTAGAATTCTGCCTACCGCAGGTTTGTATTTTGACAATTCAAAAGAACATTTTCTAGTTGCAGGAATGGAGAAAGCAGTCACTACACAGAAAAGAGGTAGGGAATAGCAAGATATGTAAAGTAAAATTGCAAGTAATTCAGGATTAATGCAGCAGGAGATTTCTAGTCAGGGCATTTTGGGACATGAGATTATATACATGCTTTGGCCTGAATTGTGAAGTGCTTCATTTCATGCTAAGCAGCTTGCAATTTTTCTGTAGTTGGTGGAACATTTTAATTAAGAGAGTTACAAGGTAAAATTTGTTGTACTGATAAAACATCTAGACAACAGCAGAAGTGATACCTCTGCATCATATCAAGATGGAACCAGAATCAGCAACTAGGTCCAAGAAAGAATTGACAAAGCCCTGAAACAGGAAAATGATAGTAGGAAAGAGGAGGCTTATGCAATGAGCCTTGAAAATCAGGTGAGGTTCTGTAATATCTTCAGTTGTGTAGGCCATGAAAACATTATCCAAGGAAAGGCATGAGCAAAGACACAGGAAAGGGGAACTTTGGGGTCTGTCAAGAGAATTTAGAACATCCTTCCTTCCAGTCAGGGTACACAGAACTAAAAGCCTAAATACTAGATACATGTGAAAGTCTGTGAGAAATAAGGCTAGAAAGCTAGAACTAAACATTCTTTAAAATATCTTGAATGGAAACAGGCTGGGAAAAAAAGTCATTTGCATTTTATATTATTGAACCACTCCAGATGTGAGATAGGAATCCATCAAAATCCTAGAGGAGAACACAGGCAGCAACCTCTGACCTTGGCATGCCACTTCTTGTTAGACAGGTCCCCAAAGCAAGGTAAACAAAGACAAAAATGACCCATTGGGAATTCATCATGATAAAAAGCATTTGCACAGCAAAGAAAACAGTCATTAAAACCAAAAGATAACCAACAGAATGGGAAAAGATATTTGCAAATGACATATCAAATCAGGGGCTAGTATCCAAAATCCATAAAGAACTTATCAAACTCAACACTCAAAGCACAAATAATCCAATAAAGAAATGGGCAGAAAACATGAACAGACATTTCTCCAAAGAAGACATACAAATGGCCAAAAGACACATGAAAAAGTGCTCAACATCCCCCAGCATCAGGGAAATACAAGTCAAAACCAAAATGAGATACCACTTCATGCTGGTCCGAATGGCTAAAATTAATAAGTCAGGAAATGACAGATGCTGGCAAGGCTGTGGAGAAAGGAGAATCCTCTTACACTGTTAGTGGGAATGCAAGCTACTGCAGTCACTCTGGAAAACAGCATGGAGGTTCCTCAAAAATTGAAAATAGAGCTACCCTATGACTCAGCAATTGTACTGCTGGGTATTCACCACAAAGACACAGATGTACTGATATGAAGGGGCACCTTCACCCTAGTGCTTATAGCAGCAAAGTCCATGATAGCCAAACAATGGAAAGAGCTCCGATGTCCATCGACAGATAAATGGATAAAGAAAAAGTGATATATATCATATATATATGTATATGTATATGTGGGTGATGAAATATTACTCAGCCATCAAAAAATGAAATCTTGCCATTTGCAGTGACATGGATGGAACTAAAGGGTATTATGCCAAATGAAATAAGTCAATGAAAGAAAGGCAATCATCATATGATCTTACTGATATGTAGAATTTAAGAAAAAACAAAAAACAAAAAACAGAGGAGCACCTGGGTGGCTCACTGGGTTAAAGCCTCTGCCTTTTGCTCGGGTCATGATCTCAGGGTCCTGGGATCTAGGCCCTCATTGGACTCTCTGCTCAGCAGGGAGCCTGCTTCCTCTTCTCTGCCTGCCTCTCTGACTACCTGTGATCTCTCTCTGTCAAATAAATAAATAAAATATTTTAAAAGAATAAAAGGAAAATACAGAAGATCATAGGATAAGAGAGGAAAAAATAAGACGAGATGAAACCAGAGAGGGAGACAAACCATAAGAGACTCCTAATCATAGAAAACAAACTGAGGGTTGCTGAAGGGGAGGGAGTGGAGGGATGGGGTAACAGTGTACTGGACATTAAGGAGGTCATGGGATGTAATGAGCACTGGGTATTATATAAGACTGATGAATTACTGACCTCTACCTCTAAAACCAATAATACATTTTATGTTAATTAATTGAATTTAAATTAAAAAAAAAAATTCTTCCTGTGGACAGTATGTTCCAAGTTCTTGTCCAAGAGTTCCAGCCTGCCCATTTTGATGGCATGCTATGTGGATTTTAGACCTGCCTGGCTAATATCCACAGTTTCTTAAGCCAATTCCTTACAATAAATCCCTTAATATATGTCTTCTACAGTTTGTTTCTCTGGTTGAACCCTGACTGATACACACCGACATGTTGAGGCTATGCTTGGAGGGACAGGCTCCTTTGTGTTTTCTTTTTGTAACAACAGTTCTCCAAAGTCCCCCATATCTATGGACTTACACTTCCAGCCTTCCTATTTCCTTTTCTACTCTTTCTTCACTGCAGGGTGTCTCCCTCATCCCCTGAATATTCACTCTGCACATCCTGTTATCTCTAGTGTTATTATTTATGTCCTGATTCTGTCTTGAATAACCTTAAAATCTTAAGACTCCCATATGTAAAAATATTCTTTGGAGTTTGAACAAAGATCAGCTCCTGAAAGAGAATTTTTGATGATAAAGGGACTATAATAATAGTCCATCAGCTATATTCTTCAAAAAATGTGAATATCAGGGCACCTGGGTGGCTCAGTTGGTTAAGCGACTGCCTTCGGCTCAGGTCATGATCCTGGAAACCCGGGATTGAGCCCCACATCGGGCTTCCTGCACAGCGGGAAGCCTGCTTCTCCCTCTCTCAGTCCCTCTGCTTGTGTTCCCTCTCTGGCTGTGTTTCTCTCTGTCAAATAAATTTTTAAAAATATTAAAAAATGTAAATATCATAATAGTTACAGAAATGCTGGGGGATTTTTACAGATTCAAGGAGACTGAGGAGACATGAAAGCTTAATAAATACTAGATTCTAGACTAGATAGTGAACTGGAGAGATGCTCTAAAGGATATTACTGGCTAAACTGACATCATAGAAATACTGACAGTAGATTAAATTCTTTGTTACTGTTCAAGTTACTAATCTTGATAACCATACTGGTGAAAGGAAACAGAATATCCTTGTTTTTAGGAAATATTCACTGAAAATTTTATGGGTAAAGTATAATGATATATGCAACTTATTTCCAAACATTTAGGCAAAAATATATAGAAATGTATATAAAGAGCAAACAGAACAAAATGCTAAAACTAGGTGAATCTGGGCTATAGGGCTAGCAGCGTTCTTACAATTTTTGTGACTTTTCTGTAAATTTGACTTTTTTTCTGAATACAAGGTTTTTTTGTTTTTGTTTTTAAGGATTTTATTTATTTATTTGACAGAGAGAGAGAGCACAAGTAGGGGGAGAAGCAGAAGGAGATGTAGAAGCAGACTCCTCGCTGAGCAGGGAGCCTGATGCAGGGCTTGATCCCCAGATCATAACCTGAGCTGAAGCCAGATAGATGCTTAATTGACTGAGCCACCCAGGTGCTCCTAAATACAAGTTTAAGAAAATGAAAAAAAAGAACTACTCAAACTCAACACCCAAAAAGAAGATGAACACATCAAAAAATGGGCAAGAGACATGAAGAGGCACTTCTCCGAAGAAGATATACAAACGGCCAACAGACACATGAAAAAATGTTCAGCGTCACTAGCTATCAGGGAAATTCAAATCAAAACCACTCTAAGATACCACCTTACACCAGTCAGAATGGC
>PITA01021399.1:0-32772 GCA_004023965.1 Spilogale gracilis
CTGAGCAGAGAGCCCGATGTGGGACTCGATCTCAGGACCCTGAGATCATGACCCAAGCCGAAGGCAGAGGCCTAATCCTCTGAGCCACCCAGGCATGCCGCCTTAAAATCTTTTTAATGAGAGAATACGTTAAACATTCAGAAAAGTTGCAAAAGTAAATATGATAGACCTTAAATAGTAAAAACCAAAGGTGAGGCAGATTCATTCATTCCGTTAATGCTTCATGAGATGACCATGTGTCGGGCTCTGGTTTTAGGAGCTGGGGTACAGCTGGCAGAAAAATAAATAAAAATAAAAAAATTAAACCTCCATTAAAAAAAGATTTTATTTATTTATTTGAGAGAGAGAGAGTGAGAGAGAGCATGAGAGGGGAGAAGGTCAGAGTGAGAAGCAGACTCCCAGGGGAGCTGGGAGCCCAGTGTGGGACTTGATCCTGGGACTCTGGGATCATGACCCGAGCAGAAGGCAGTTGCTTAACCAACTGAGCCACCCAAGCGCCCAAAATAAAACCCTCTTAACTCCAGAATCTGGTATAAGTGGGGGAGGCTGGTGAGAAATTATATAAATAACCATATTCATTTGCTAGTACCGTATTACTGGCTGAATGTCCCCCCCCATTCAGGTGCTGAGGGTGGGGTCTCTGGGAGGGGCTTAGGTGATGAGGGCGGAGCCCCCGTGAGAATCGGGTGAGCGCCCTTAGAGCGAGGCCCCAGAGAGGTCCCTGCGCCTTCCTCGCCTTCTCCACAGCGAGAAGTGGGTCATCCATGATCCAGGACGCGGTCCTCCCCCAACCATGCTGATTTTGAACTTCCCAGCCTCACAAACTGTAAGAAAAAGATATCTAGTTTATAAACTACCCAGACAGATTGGCATAACAGAATGTCACAGAGCGGGGAGAGGCGCGGGGGGCGGGGAGCGGGAGGGGGGACAGCGTGGGAGGGGCGCTTGCCACAGAAACGTGTTCTGGAAGCTGGAAGTCGAAGATCAAGGTATCAGCGGGATCGGTGTGTCCTGAAGCCTGATTTCCCGGCTTCCAGACCTGCCATCCGCTGGCGGCCCCTACCCACGCCTAAGGGAAGAAGCCCCCAGCGGAGGCCAGCCCCAGTTCCTCACCTGCAGAATCCATGAGATGCAGGGAGCGGAGGATTATTTGCAGCACGTGTATCTGGGTAGCCTGTGAAGCAGCAGTAGTGACTGCAGCAGGTCAAATGGAGCTTGTGGCTTGAATTTGCATGTCTATAATTACTACCCAAATCACACAGTTCCCCCAGAGTTTGTTTACTATGTCTGTCTCCTCCCCGGGGAACTGCCTGCTCACTGGGGAAATCTGCCACCGTTTAGTTCCTAAGAAACAGTCTCTTGAAAAAAAAGAAAGAAAGAGAAAGAGTCTCAAAGTGTCCCTGAAGGGAGTCGACAGATCTCTGTGGCTGAGCACAGGCTTTGCTTGCTTTGGCCCCAGTAACTGATGTCCTGGCCACCGGCTGTGTGCAGGGTCACGTGCTCGAAGCTGGGGTAGAGCAGTGACCTGCCCCAACACCCTTCTCAAGAGCCAGAATCTGGCAGAGGGCCATCACTCAAGTCCCATCGGGTGTGTGGCTAGGGACTCAGGAGCCCAGGGGATGGACGGACTGTCCCTGGCTGGGGAGGGAAGGAAGACATTGGGAGATGCTTCTACATGGACAAGAAGTTGTGTTCCACATCATTCTAGTTATCTTGTGGCTTTACAAACAATCCAAGCTTAGTGATGTCTGTGGAGTGCAGCGTGTCCTCCCAAAATTCGTGTGTAGAAGCCCCAAACCCCAGAGGGGCCACATCTGGGGATGTTCCGTAGGAGGTAACGGCCGGCCTTGGAAGTCACTTCTATTTGTTGGGAGGTAGACACTAAGATACCGCCCTCTCAAGGGAAGGGAATTCAATGTGGGAGCGATTTCCAAAAGCTTATAGATGTTTTTATTTTCTTCTTATTTTTTTTAAGATTTTATTTATTTGACAGAGAGAAACACAGCCAGAGAGGGAACACAAGCAGGGGGAGTGAGAGAGGGAGAAGCAGGCTTCCCGCCGAGCAGGGAGCCCAATGTGGGGCTCGATCCCAGGTCTCCAGGATCATGACCTGAGCCGGAAGGCAGTCACTTAACCAACTGAGCCACCCAGGTGCCCCTATTTTCTTCTTATGTTTTAAGGATTTTATTTATTTGTTTGAGAGAAAGGGAAAAAAAGAGCCCAGGCAGGGGGGATGGCAGAGAGAGAGGGGGAGAGGCAGGATCACCACTGAGTAGGGAACCCAGTATAAGGCTTGATCCCTGGATCTTGGTATCCTGACCTGAGCTGAAGGCAGACACTTAATGAACTGAGCCACGCAGGCACCCTGATAGATGTTTTTAAACTGCACAGTTGAGCAGAGACCCAGAGGATGGGTCACAGAGTAGGCACCACACAGTCTGTGCCTCCTTGAATCCCCTACCCCATGCCTACAAGAGCATTTTGGGGAAAATCACCAACAAAGATGACGGGTCACTCCCTTCTCTTTCGAAGTCTCTGAATTAGTCACAACATTGGTTCTTTATACAACAGTGGGTTAGAGATGCAGAACTAAACACGTCAATCAAAAGGACATTTCAACAAATTCCTCTTAATTTTTTCAAGGTAAGACATTGCTAAGTAATAGCTAGACACCTTTCACATAGTGTTTCCTCGCTGCCTATGGTGAAAAGTCTCTTTTTTTTTAAAAAAAGATTTTGTTTATTTATTTGACAGAGTGAAACACAGCTAGAGAGGGAACACAAGCAGAAGGACTGAGAGCGGGAGAAGCAGGCTTCCTGCTGAGCAGGGAGCCCAGTGTGGGGCTCGATCCTGGGTCTCCAGGATCATGACCTGAGCCGAAGGCAGTCGCTTAACCAACTGAGCCACCCAGGCGCCCCAAGGCTTTCTCTTTTATTGTAGGAGTGTGAACTGTGAAGACACCCTCACACTCACACACACTTGGGGTTCGGAGAAAGGAGTTTTCCACTGGAGACCGTCGTGGAACATTTTAGTTACTACTCCCGCAAGTGGAGATGATTGACATTAGTGACAGCTAATGATATATACGCGTTTTTTTTCTTTCTCATTGATGGCCTTAAGAAATGATCCTCCACGGGCACCTGGGTGGCTCAGTCAGTTGGGATAATTTCGACTCTTTTTTTTTTTTTTAAGATTTTATTTATTTGACACAGAGAGATAGAGCACAAGCAGGGGGAGCAGCCGGCCGGCAGGCAGAGGGAAAGAGAGAAGCAGGCTCCTCGCTGAGCAGGGAGCCTGATGTGGGGCTCGATCCCAAGACCCCAGGATCATGACCTGAGCTAAAGGCAGCTGCTTAACCTACTGAGCCACCCAGGTGCCCCTAATTTTTCTTCTTGATTTCGGCTCAGGTCATGATCTCAGGGTTGTGAGATGGAGCCCTGCACTGGGGTCCCTGCTGCACATGGAGCTTGCTTAAGATTTTCTCTCTCCGTCTCCCTCTGCCTTTTCCCCCCACTTGCACACACACTCTGTCTCAAATAAAATTGCTTTTGAAAAGAAAGAGAGAAACGATCCTCCAATCTCAGCAGAAATATTATTGAGTAGCAAGAGTGTATGCTTCCTTACGACAACAAGCGAGAGAGAATTTTCTCTTTGTAACTTTTTAAGTTGAAATAAGTGCCCATGATAAAGCATGCCATGACACATTAAAATAACCATCTTGAAGGAAGCCCCATTCCCATTAGCAGTCCCTATCTTACTTCTCTAGATTTGCCTATTCTGGAAGATTCACGAAACAGAATCATGTATCTTGTGGCCTTTTTTATCCGGCTTCCTTCACTGAGCATCAGGTTTCCAAGATTCATCTACATTGTATCATGTTTCATTGTTATGATTGCATTTTTATGACTGAATAATATTCCAGTGTAAGGACGGGCCACATTTTGTTTATCCATTCATTGGTTGATGGACAGGTGTGTGGTTTCCACCTTCTGTCTATTGTGACTAGTGCTGCGATGAACATTGGTACATAGGCATTAGTTTGAGTCCCTGTTTCCAATTCTTTTGGGTATAAACCTAGGTGTGGAATTGCTGGATCATATGGTAATTCTATGTTTAACTTTTTGAGGAACTATCCAATTGTTTTCCTGTATCTGTGATTTTAAAAAGAACAACTTTATTGAGGCAAACTTGGTATATAATAAACTAGGTATATTTAAACTGCACACTCATGTCATCCATGGATAAAGACTCTTTTTTTAAATTTTTATTTACTTCGTTCCAAAGTAGATGTCTTTGTTTCCTTTTCTCACTACCCTGGCTAGAACTTTTAGCACACTGTTGGGCAGGAATGATGGGACTTGGCAGGCCCGTTTTATTCCCAGTCTTGGGGGGAAAACAACTAGTCTTCTACCATGAAGTATACTGTTCAGGCTTCCCGCTGAGCAGGGAGCCCGATGCAGGGCTCGATCCCGGGACTCCAGGATCATGACCTGAGCTGAAGGCAGAGGCTTAATGACTGAGCCACCCAGGCGCCCCTGGTTTTCAAATGTTAAACCCACCCTTGCATTGTCTATAACTTCTTATTTTGATATAATTTCAAGCTGGTAGAAAAATTACAAGAAGAGGCAAAGTATTTTGGCATATCCTTGACCCAGATTCCTCAATTGTTGGTGTTCTGTCACATCTTGTTTTATCTTTCTGTCTCTCATAGTATACATATATACTACTGTATAGTCTATGTATATAGATCTTGTCTATATAACATATATTTATCATATGTGAGTATATAAATATGATACATAAGGGATGCCTGGGTGGCTCAGTCATTAAGCATCTGCCTTCAGTTCCGGTCATGATCCCAGGTCCTGGGATCGAGCCCCATGTCCGGCTCTGCTCATCAGGGTCTGCTTCTCCCTCTCCCTGCTTGTATGCTCTTTCTCTATGTCAAATAAATAATAATAATAGATCTTTAAAAAATATGAGACAGGGGCACCTGGGTGGCTCAGTCATTGGGCGTCTGCCTTCAGCTCCGGAGTCCTTGGATCGAGCTCCGCATGGGGCTCCTCGCTGGGCAGGAAGCCTGCTTCTCCCTCTCTCACTCCCCCTGCTTGTGTTCCCTCTCTAGCTGTGTTTCTCTCTGTCAAATAAATAGATAAAATCTTTTAAAAATAAATAAATACAATTTAAGATATGATACATAGTATTTATATTATAATTCATAACAAAATATAAGATGTTATAAATAATTGTTACATAATTATAAAAATATACAAAATAATACGTGATGTATAAAGTGTATTATAAATATGTATGGCATAAAATAAAATGTAATGCATTTTTACATATACAAGTACATATAGACACACTATATATGTATATAATTTATGCATATATGTCTTTTTTTCCTGAACAATTTGAGTCAGGTTTTGACCAGCTTTACTCTTTAGTACTTTGGTGGACATTTCCTAAGAAAAAGAACATACATTCTCGGGGCGCCTGGGTGGCTCAGTTGGTTAAGCGACTGCCTTCGGCTCAGGTCATGATCCCGGAGACCCAGATCGAGCCCCACATCGGGCTCCCTGCTTAGCGGGATGCCTGCTTCACCCTCTCACTTCCCCTGCTTGTGTTCCCTCTCTGGCTGTGTTTCTCTCTGTCAAATAAATAAAAATCTTAAAAAAAAAAAAAGGACATTCTCTTACAGAACCATAGTTAAGTGATCAAAATTGGATTTCTTTTTTTTTTTTAAGATTTTATTTATTTGACAGAGAGAAACACAGCCAGAGAGGGAACACAAGCAGCAGGAGTGAGAGAGGGAGAAGTAGGCTTCCCGTCGAGCAGGCAGCCCGACTTGGGGCTCGATCCCGGGACTCCGGAATCATGACCTGAGCTGGAGGCAGAGGCTTAACCACTGAGCCACCCAGGTGCCCCCAAAATTGGATATCTTACTGAGTCTGAATCAGGTGGGCTATGAGGATGAATTTTTCTCCAACTATTTCCTTCCCTGCTGTCTGTTACAGCTCTCTTCTCTGCCCTGAGGAGCACATATGGTGACCTGTCTGGTCACTATCAGTTAAAAGATCTTGCCCTGTCCAGCCCCATTAGCAATTTCCCTCTCTAAGATTTCTCTGTCCTCTCCTTGGTGGGCCAGACATGGGACTGGGAGTGGCGCAGAAGCCTCTGGGATGCCCTCTTTGTGCCCTGTCCCTCCTGCCTTGCTTTGCACCTGTGCCCAGCATGTGTTGCTTCTGTCCGTCTCTCCCTCGTCCAGCTGGGGCAGGCAGGGCAAGGAGCAGGAGGTCTGAGCAATGGGCGTGAGTGCTGACCACCACACGGATGCCCTCCCTGCTCTGGTTTGGGCACAGGCTGGGCTCCTGGGATCCAGAAAGGCAGGGGTGGAAGGGAATAGACTCCAGAACCAGATGTGGGTCAGGGGAGGAAACTCAGCCGTCTCCTTGTGATGCTGCCTGCCGGTTGTCATGGAAACCAAAGCCGCTCTCTTTTGAAGGACCCATTAAGGTATGGGATGTAATCAACTCTCTCTGGAGTGGACCTCCACCCTCCCTTGTGGGAGGCAACCACCTTCAGGGCCAGTAGGGAAAATAGGTCCTGGATAACGCAGTGTCTGAATCCTCCCTCACCACCCCTCTCCAGCCCTGGCTGCAGATGACTCTCTGGGTGACCAGCCATGGGTCTGCTTCTGTTTGCATCTCAGCACGCCCCCCCACCCCGGGTAGAAAGGACAGAGGGACACACATGGCCACATTGTCTCTGAGTATCAGACTATGAAAGGGACATAAGAGAATGGCTCAAGACAAAGATCCTGGTTTCTAACTGCCTGTATTCAAGTCCTGGCTCTGTCACTCACTAGCTGTGCAGCAGTTAGGAACTTGCTCCTCTCTGGCCCTTGGTTTCCTCTCCTATAAGATGGGTTATAATAATAGTACCGATCTCATAGGAGGTATTGTACCTAAAGTTGTTAAAGCAGCATCTGGATAAAGGAAATGTAGTACCTTCATGCCGTGGAATATTACTTGGCCATAAAAAAGGAAAGAAGCACTCACTCTTGTTACAATATAGATGAAGATGGAAACATTGTGCTCAGTGAGAGAAGCCAAACCCAGTGGACCACAGAACATATTGTACTATTTATGTGAAATATTCAGAATAGGCAAATGTATAAAGACAAAAAAGATAAGTGGTTGTCAGGAGCTGGGGGGAAGAAGCCTGGGAAATGACTACTTAAAGGAATGGGGTTTCTTTTGGAGTGATGGAATATTCTGGAAGTAGGTAGTGGTGATGGTTGCCGAACATTGTGAATGTACTAAAAGTCACCAAATTGTCACTTGAAGAGGGTTAAAACGTAAATTTTGTGTTATGTGCATTTGTTTTACAAGATTCATTTTTTAAAATATTTTGTTTATTTGAGAGAGAGACAGAGTGAGAGAGCACAAGCGAGGTGAGGGTCAGAGGCAGAAGCAGACTCCCCGCTGAGCAGGGAGCCGGATGCGGGGCTGGATCCCAGGACTCCGGGATCATGGCTGGAGCCGAAGGCAGACATTTAACCAACTGAGCCACCCAGGCGTCCCTACAAGATTTATTTTGATTGGCAGGATACAGCACAGTGACACTTGGAGAGAGGAAAGGCAGGACGCTTTGCTACTTGGAGTTCCAAACAAGAAAGGGTATGCACGGGGGGCAGGCGGACAGCAAGCTGAAGCTATAGGGAGGCCGCTTATATGTGGCAAGCTGTGTGGGGTTAGCTAGGTTTCCCAGACTTCTTGAGATTGGCTAATTTGAATAACTTCCTGGGCTCCAGGACAATGGGGCTGTCCCTAGTTACCTAATTCCAACTCTGGGGCAACCAAAGCAAGTACATAGTGTCTCTTGAATATGATAACTGATAGGGAGGAGGTCCAGGTAAGGATTTCACAAGTGTGGAACTGGCGGGCCTCTGGCCTGGAACTCAGAAATGGGTCCATCTTGCCTACACTTCCTTCTTCCTTTTCCATCTATCTATCAATCCATTATTTATCCACCTTTATACTTTTCTTCCTGTCTATCCACCTATTTCTGTCCCTGTTGCCATTGTCCTCATTGTAATTTACTGAGCACTTTCTGGGTACCAGGCATGGTCCCACACATCAACACACTCCGTCTCCTTGATCGTTACAATAGCCTGAGGAGAGAAGCCATAATCATTTTTACAGATAGGGCAACTGTGTGGGAGGGGAAGGTCTTGCCCAATGTCCCAGCTCATCATTCTTCACTTCCTTGCCCCACTAACCCATGAAAAGGTCTCTAATCACATCACAGGACTAAAGATTTTTTTTTTTTTGCACCTTCTCTGCCTGTGCTCTCCAAAACTTATTGTAATGCCAAGAAACAATCATATGCCAGAAGTTGGCTAATTTTCATTTTTCAACCCACATAGTGCTTCGAAGGCAGGGTCTCACATGCTTCCCGTGAGTATCTGAAGCATTTCATTCCTGCAACATTACCTAAGTAGATAGCTCCGTATTGCCAACTCTTCATTTTCCCACAGGTGCCTTTTGCTTTCAGAACTGCGTTGCGTCCATTGTAGGCTGGGTTATCTGTTTTCTTTGCTCTGTTCTTGTCTGTCTCTCTAGGGTCTCGAAGCAAGAGCCAGGATATAGGTGTCTCTTTTAGGCAGAGCTATCATATTGCCCATTCATATGCTTTTCCTCTTTAGGAGCTTACAACACTATTTTGAAATATAAGCCTAGAGTTACAGGCTTACAGGAGGTCTCAGTTGGAAACTGGCTTGGAAAATGTGAGCGACATTGGATGGATTTCCAACTGTCATAAAAAATATCTGCAGCAGAGGTTGCTATATTCGTGTAAATCATGTATCATATTGGACCAAGTGGGCAACAGTGACATAGGAGAGGAGCTGGGGCCCTGCCATCCCTGAACTGCATATACCCAGGCAGTCATATCGTCATATAAAATAAATGTATTAAAAGTTTTTTTTTTAACCAGAAAATTAATTTGGATTTTTCATGTAGAAAAATGCACAGGTTGGGGGGCGCCTGGGTGGCTCAGTTGGTTAAGCGACTGCCTTCGGCTCAGGTCATGATCCCGGAGACCCGGGATCGAGCCCCACATCGGGCTCCCTGCTCGGCGGGAAGCCTGCTTCTCCCTCTCTCGCTCCCCCTGCTTGTGTTCCCTCTCTGGCTGTGTTTCTCTCTGTCAAATAAATAAATAAAATATTTTTTAAAAAATGCACAGGGGTGCCTGGGTGACTCAGTTGGTTAAGCCACTGCCTTTACCTTGGGTTATGATTCCAGGGTCCTGGGATTGAGCCCTGCATTGGATTCCCTGCTCAGCAGGGGAGCCTGCTTCTCCCTCTCCCTCTGCTCGCCGCTCCCCCTGCTTGTGCTCTCTCTGTTTCAAATGCATAAATAAAATCTTTTACAAAGTGCAAAGATCTTTTTTTTAAAGATTCTATTTATTTATTTGTTAGAGAGAGAACGGAAGCAGAGAAGGCAGAGGGAGTAGCTGGCTCCCAGCTGAGCAAGGAGCCCAATGAGAGGCTCGATCCCAGGACCCCGAGATTATGACGTGAGCTGAAGGCAGATGTCCAAACAACTGAGCCACCCAGGTGTCCCCAGAAATGCACGGTTCTTAATTAAGTGCATAGATCAATGATTTTTGGCAACTGTGTATAGTCAACTATTGACTATAGATTGCACTAATCAAGATACGTAACATTTTCAGAGCCCCGAACAGTTCCCAGGCCCTCTTTCAGATAAATTCCTGCCCACTCTACAGGCACACAGAGCTCCGACTTCTTTTTCTTCTTTTTATTTATTTATTCATTTTTTTAAAAGCTTTTATTTATTTGACAGAGAGAAGCACAGCTAGAGAGGGAACACAAGCAGGGGGAGTGAGAGAGGGAGAAGCAGGCTTCCCGCCGAGCAGGGAGCCCGATGTGGGGCTCCATCCCTGGATTCTGGGATCATGGCCTGAGCCGAAGGCAGATGCTTAAAGACTGAGTCACCCAGGCGCCCCCTTCTTTTTTTTTTTTTTTTAAGGCAATCTCTATGACCAACGTGGGGGCTCGATCTCACACCCTGAGATCTGGAGTCACATGCTCTGCCAAATGAGCCAGCCAGGCGCCCCAGCCCAATGTTCTAATTTCTATCAATATAAATTAGTTTTGCCCATTGTTCAGTGTCATGTAAATGGAATCATGAATATGTGTTCAAACTCATTTGTTCAGCATGATTTTTCTAGTCCTCTATTGCCGTTTGTATCATTAGTTTGTTTCTTTGTTTTCCCCCTGAGTAGCCCGTGGTGTGGACATATCATTATTTGTTTATCCACTCGCCAGTTGGTTTGGTTATTATGACTAAAACGCTTAAGGCTGTTTCTGTAAAATTCATTCTGTGGAAATACATATTCATTCTCTTCTACATAAACGTAGGCATGGAATTGCTGAGCCAAAGGGGAAAATTTATTTCTGTTGTGTTTCAGAACTGTTATTTTGGGGCGCCTGGGTGGCTCAGTTGGTTAACGACTGCCTTTGGCTCAGGTCCTGAACCCAGAGACCCAGGATCGAGCCTTGCATGGGGCTTCATGCTCGGCGGGAAGCCTGCTTCTCCCTCTCTCACTCCCCCTGCTTGCGTTCCCTCTCTAGGTGTGTTTCTCTCTGTCAAGTAAATAAATAAAATCTTTAAAAAAAAAACAACGTTATTTTGAGTCTATCAGTGTAAATGTAACACATCCCTGTATATCAGTTTTCCCCACTTTTTTTGCCTCATCTTCCAGTCCCTTGACTCCTACTCTCTAGACCATCTTCCTAATAAACCACACTGAGTCTCTATTTCCGTGGATTCCCAAACTAAGATAAGTGGATACTGATCAAATATAAGTAAGATAGCTCAGTGGGTTGTACTTTCAGTCCACAACCAACTCTGTGGGAGCATACGTGCATATGATCTCCATCCTTCCATGTCTGGTGAAGGTAATGAGGCTCAGACACCAGCATTCATATCTCAACTGAATACTTGCTGGGCACTAGCACTTAGTGGGCATGAGGAGGTATGAAGATGAAACTTGTGAGATTGACTGAAATATCTCCCCAGAGGTCTATGGTGGGGACATAAAAGGTTGGTGGAGTCTTTTTTAAAAAGATGTGTTTATTTATTTCAGAGACTGAGAGAGAGAACTCACAAGCGGGGGTGGGGAGCAGAGAGATAGAATATCAAACAGACTCGCTACTGAGCAGGGGACCTGATGCCAGGCTTGATCTCACAACCCTGAGATCATGACCTGAGTTGAAATCAAGAGTCAGATGCTTAACTGACTGAGCTACCCAGGAGCCCCTCGTGGTGTTTTATGTTTTCTGTTTTGTTTTGTTTTTAATCAAAGGAAGTGTTCCCTAAGAATCAGTGGAGAAACTGATCAAAATGCAGATTTCTGGATCTCCCTCACCTCTGCTTGTTGAAATTGGGAGTGTCCTGGGAATCTGCATTCTCTGTGAATGCCCCAGGGGAATCATCCTCATATTAAAGTTGGAGAATCTAGGTAAGAGGTGGTCTTGAGTGGTCTAGTTGTTCAGTGTAGCTGCTGGGACAATGATAGACAATTACTCTCCGCAGGGAGGTGCCAGATAATGCAGGCAGTGTGAGGATATTTGGATTTTATCCTGCAGGTAATGGGAGTCTTGGAAGGGTTGAAGGCAAAGCCAGGACTTGATCAGATTTGTGTTCTAGAAGACTCCTCAATGTATGTGGAGAATGAGTTGGCTCTATGTGTGTTGGGGGAGGAGGGAAGAGACCACAAGATAATGGAACATGGTGGAAAAGAGGGGCTGGAAAAGAGGATGGACTTAACCAGAATGATTTACTGTGGAGGAATTCAGGGAAGAGGATTGGTGGACATGAGGCACGGAGGGTCTCTGGGATGTAGAGAGGCGGCCACGTTGATGAGGACATGGAAGGAGGGGCAAACTGGCCATTGGGTGCATTGGGCGTTCAATTTGGAATGATTAATTTGGAACAAGTGTGAGACACTCAGGGAGGCAATCACAGAACTACCAGGGCAGAATCTCCTCTTTCAGTGGGGTCTCTAATTGGGGGAGGGCAGTATCCAGCTGCCTTTTCCTATCCAAAAGCTCTCCTGTTCCCAGAGGCTGATTCTAAATATACCAGAAAATCTCTCACAATTAGCCTTAACCCAGACATTGAACCCCCTCTCTCCACCCCATTCATGAAATGCCTCTGGCATTTAGGTGTCTTGTAATTGTATTTTCTCTGCTTGTTAATGGACCCACTGAGGCAATACTCCTGGGAGAGAGAAAGATTTCATTTGTCTCGGGCTGAAGAGGGAGACAGGGGTTGCCGGAGCTAATGAGGAATCAATGCCTTGTAATTGCTAATTAAATGAGCCTGGCTCTCTCCTGGGGCTATTAGTTGGCTGGCTGGTCCTTGAGTGTCCACAAATTTAATTATACTCCCCAATAAACACCTGCAGCAACCATCACCCTATGGTATCTCTGTGGGTGAGACCAAGGAGAAGCAGGATCTCTATGTGTGTGCTGAAGCCATCAATTCACTTATTGATTGATGGATAGGTTTATTCTCTGATGCCTTTATTGATTCAACAAATGTTTATTGAGCACCTGCTGTGTACCAAGTCCTGAATTGGGTGCTGGGGACACAAAAGTGAAAATACACACACAATCTCTGCTTTCATGTAGCACACAGTGTAATGGGGACACAGAGAGTCCTGCAGATAGATAACACAAAAATAACTGAAGTGCTGGAGAGAAGATAGCCCAGGTCTATGAGAATGTATAATATAGACTTGACATAGGGAGGGGGCAGTGTGAGGCAACAAGGAAAACTTCCCTCGATGACATGAAACTTGAATAAGAAGGTAGAGTGAGTGATGGGGTGCTGTGGGGGGCAGAGCTTTCCAAGCTAGGCAATGGCAAAGGCTCTGAGGCTATAACGAGCTTGCTGTGGTGTTTGTGACTTGATTAGGATGTCATAGGGAATTGGGGGTGAGTCCTGTTGAGGTCACAACTCAACTACCAGGCACACATTTACACTTGTCTTATAACTGGTCCATCAAACTGATGGCAGGTTGGGGGAGAAAAATATCATCCCTGGAATTGTTCTTGAGAAGTCTCCAAAGAATTCTGGTCTCGAGAGGGCTTCAAATGCCATTCCTTCATTGATTTCTCCTGGAAAGTGTAGTAAGATGTTCACAGTCAGATACTTTGTATTTCCTGGCTTGTGGAGTGTACAAGTGACATGGTCAATACCCTATATGTCACATGGCTGTACGTTTATGGGGTACAAACCCCTGTTTTATTCCCTCCCTTATCATTGTGCCGGTGAATTAGCCAGCCCTCCCCCCATAGATGGAAGTTGTTCTTTGATCCCCTGTCCTCCAAGCTTGCTTGTCCATCTCAGACGGAGGTCGACGGGAGTCCACGCTATGAGGAAGCTGTGACTTGTTGTCATAGTACATCAGAACAACAAAATCACTAGTCTTCCACACAGCACTAGACCACAACCACTCCAGTCTTCTTCGCCACCCTCTGCTCCACCTCTGAGATCCCCCCCACTCGGCTCTTACCTCTCACCTGAGCCAAGCCATAACATCCGGGCTTCCTGCATCTCCACTGCCACCTCTTTTCCACTCCTTGTCTCCCTGGAGAGAGGCAGGGTCTGATCCCCAAGGGCCCAGCTCCCACCCAGGCATGTCAGAAACACGGAATTTGGAGTTGGACGGATGTGGGGTTGACTTGCAGCTTCATTCACCCTTGGGCTAGCTATATCTCTGCCACTCTCTGGGTCTCAGTTTCCTCAAGTGTCACCTGGGCATAATAACACCCATATCCTAGGGTTGAAGATGGCATATAATGTATATAAAACGCTTGGCACAATGCTTCTACAGAAGTCTGGAAAGAGCACAACAACGTCATCGTGGCAGGCGCGTGTCCCCCCACAGTCCTACCAATTGAACATCTCACCTGTTGGGAATTACAGATATATATGTGTGCGGTTTCGTTTCACCTGCTGATCTAGATAATAATTCGTTGAAACATCCATTAGATGAGGGGCAAGTCTCCAGAAGCGTCAGACTTCTCAGACCACCCTCTCTTCCCCAGGCAGGGTGCGAGGTCTCCATGGTTACCAGGGAAGCTGTCAGGTTTCCTCGTGCTGAAATGAAGTCGGCCCGCCAACCCCGCTGGAAGCTGTCCGGAGCTCTGGTGCTAAAGCAGATCGCGGTTCTTTCCCGGACCCCGAGAGGCGCTGTCCGGAGTCTCGGTGCTGAAACAGATAGCAATTTCCTTCCGCGATGGTCGGAGAGCTGTCCTCAGCCTCGGTGCTGAAAAAAACTTGACTTGCTTCCTTCTGCTCCTTTGGCTCAACCCACTCCCCTCTCTTCTCTCTCTGACTCACCCCCTCCCCCAGATTTCTTTACCTTCTGTTTCTCTTCCCGGGGCGCTTCAGAATGGCAGTGGGGGAGACACGGAGAGGTAGCGACCAAGACTCATACCTGCTCCCCACTTCGTGGCTGTCCCCTGACTTACCTCCCAGGTAATCAACTCCATCGGTCTCCGCTTTCCAGACCACCAACTTTGCCGTCTTTGTCACTTTCTTGGGAAATGTCCATGAGCTGATGTGTAAACTAGCCCCATCCCTGGCGGTCCCTGGTACATCAGACAACCCCTCCCCCATGGGGCACTGGCCTTTCCTCTGTATACCTCACTGGCTTCCAATCTTGAGGGTGGATGCAGGTGACTAGTGGTGGCCGAAACAGGGACGTGCACTTTTATGGGCTTTGGAGAAGGCGGGGCAGCGGGAACCCGAGGAGGGGCTTCACCAGATGGCCAATGGGATTCCGCCTGGAATGCATCTCCAAAGATTACCTCATAGGCTGTGGAATTGGCTTCAGAATAAAAGTCTGGCATCTGCCCAAAACTGGGTTGGGGTTTCCTGGAGTGGGGAGGAGCACTCGCTGTGATCCTCAGGGTCTCCCCACTTGGCCCAACTCCTTCTGGGTCGCTCACATCCAGCTCGGCACAGAAGCCCTGGCTGGTACCTGCCTCTTCCCATCTCCACCTTGTGCTATTGCTGAATCAGGAGAGAGAAAACTAGTAAACTGAGTTGGAGAAAGAAGAGGGGAGGTTCAGAATATTTAAGTTCAGTTCCAGAGAGGGAAACTGAGGTCTGTAGGAATGGAGGGCTCAGAAGCGCCTGGGGCAGAAGTGAGTTTGAAGACTAGATCTTTTGATTCTTCAGTTCAGAACCTACCTCATAACGTAGTTCATTGTATTGTTAAGCAGGCTCTGAGTCAAAAAAACATACAAGCTTGAGTTCAAATCCAGATATATGTCTCCTTCCTGCTGTGGGACTTTGGGCACAGGTGAACCTCTGTGTGCTTCAGTTTCCTCACCTGTAAAATGGTGATAATGGTAGTATCTTCTCAGAACATTGTGATGATAAATTCATGATAGGGTGTGGAGGGATGGTAGAGATAAATAATGTGGGCTAGGACTAGGATAAGCAAGATACCTGCCACAGGTGCAAAATTCAAGATAGTACCAAAAAGGTCAGTAATCAAGAGAAATAATGTTTCAAAGCAATGTGTTTTTTTTTTAAGATTTTATTTGACAGTGAGAAACACAGCTAGAAAGGGAACACAAGCAGGGTGAGTGAGAAAGGGAGAAGCAGGCTTCCCGCGAGCAGGGAGCCCGATGTGGGACTCGATCCCGGGTCTCCGGGATCATGACCTGAGCCGAAGGCAGTCGCTTAACCAAGTGAGCCACCCAGGCACCCCTCAAAGCAATGTTTTAATGGAACAAAAATTAGTGTAAAAAATCTGCAATGAACAAAGCATCAAAATCTTAAATAAAGATAGGATCCACATTACTGATTTTTCCTTTTGCCTCAGGCTCCAGTGCAGCTTGTCATGGGACTAGAAATAATGTCTAGACATGGTAAATTTTCCAATAATGAAGCTATTATTATTTTCTGAGACATTCCACCCCTTTATCTAATTAACCAACTTTTGTTGTATTAGGCATGGGGTAGACGACACATACATGAATTCAGCAACCAAGCTTGTGTTTAAGGAAGGTGAAGACATGAAAGTATAACTATACTCAGATATAGTATTGTAACGGTGGAGGGATTTGTGTCCTTGCTTGTTCTTTCCCCGGTATGAAAGTCCCCTAAAGGGGCCGCTCATTTTGTGGAAGCTGAACTCACAAATGTGCTGTCTGGTATCACCATGGAACCAGGAGCATCAGATGAGGCACCTAGTATTTGTCAACAAAGATGCCCAATCCTAGGATTAATTCCATTTATGCCCTGGGGAAAGTTTCAGTCAAACTCATGGGGAGTGGGTGCAGAAGATATATGGAATTCTGACACATAGTAAGTACTCAACAAGTCCACTGTCAAGTATGTGGTTCCAGAGGGCACATCTGAAACGCTCTAATTCCTACACTCTTGGCTTCACAGTTCCAAAAGAAGGAACAGGGAACTTGTTACAGAGGGAAGAAAAATAAACAAGCATGCAGCCTGGAGATGATTGCCTTGTTTGTTTAGTTGTGTCTCTCCTTTTTCTTTTAGCCATTTTATTTATTTTTTATTTTTTAAAAGATTTTGTTTATTTATTTGAGAGAGAGAATGTGAGAGAGAAAGCACAAGAGCAGGGAGGGTCAGAGGGACAAGCAGACACCCCCACCAAGTAGGGAACCCAACACAGGACTCAATCTCAGGACTCTAAGATCATGACCTGAGCCAAAGGCAGTCGCTAACCAACTGAGCTATCCAGGCATCCCAACATTTTATTTATTTTTAAAATATTTGTTTATGGGCACCTGGGTGGCTCAGTGGGTTAAAGCCTCTGCCTTCAGCTCAGGTCATGATCTCAGGGTCCTGGGTTCAAGGCCCACATCGGGCTCTCTGCTCAGCAGGGAGCCTGCTTCCTCCTCTCTCTCTCTGCCTGCCTCTCTGCCTGTTTGTGATCTCTCTCTCTCTGTCAAATAAATAAATAAAATCTTTTAAAAATATTTGTTTATTTATTTGAGAGAGAGAGAGAGGGCGAGATCACAGGGAGGAGGGGCAGAGGGAGAGGGAGAGAGAGAATCTTAAGCAGACACCCTGCTGAGTGTGGAGCCTGACTCAGGGCTTGATCTCATGACCCTGACATCATAATCTGAGCTGAAATCAAGAGTCAGATGCTTAACCAACTAAGCCACCCAGGTGCCCCTAACCCTTTTATCGTGAAAAAATAAATTCAACCCACAGGAAAGTTGCAAGAATTGTACAATGAACTTCCATGTCATCTTTATTTAGATTCATCCATCCATTGTTAACATTTTGCCACATTTGCTTTATCTTGGTCTGTTTCTTTATGTATATCCATCCCAATCCTATAAACTGCAAACAACATTTCCCCTTTATTCCTAAATACTTCAGCATGCACCCCCCAAGATCAAGGACAGTCTCCTCTGTAGCCCTAATATAATGATCAACCAAGAAGTTAAAATCGTTACAACATTACTGTCTAATCCCTGGCCCACATTCCAGTTTCACCAGTCATCCTAATACTGTCCCTTATGGCATTTCTTCCCAAGCTGGGATCCAAGACAAGATTGTGTATTGCATTTCATCATTTCTGTGTTTCCCCTCTCTGTCACAGAGAGGTGGGCTTTGTAGTAGGAAGGTGATTCTTAGACCCTACGATTCTCCTCTTGGTCCAGGGGTCTGGATTGTTCACTGTCCTCCATGAGGGTGTGCACTATACACTCTGGCCCCCCTTCTTTATAACAAGAGGTTTTTTTAAAAAGAGGATTTTTCAAGTCTCTCTCCTCCAGCATTCTAGAATGACATAGACAGATATATGCATCCCTAAGCCTACTTTATGAATTCATTCACTCCATAAAAAGTAGTTTTGAATGCCTGCTATGTGCTATGTGAGAATACAGCAGGGAACCAAGCAGATGTGATTTTTGTCCTCCATTTAGTGCAGAAGACAGACCGTAAGCAAGTAAACAAATAAAGGAACAAGATAACTTCACATAGCAATGACTGCTATGAAGACAATAGATTGGGGGGACAGAACAGGAATTTCTGTCAAGGGCCAGAAAATAAGCATTTTCAGCTTTGCAGGACAGCCAGTATCTTGTGGCTACTCCACTCTGCTGTTGTAGCTCAAAGGCAGGCTTGGAGAATGCATAAATGAATGGATGTGACTGTGTGCCAATAAAATTTTATTTATAAAAATAACATGGGTGCCTGAGTGGCTCAGTTGGTTAAGCGACTGCCTTTGGCTCAGGTCATGATCCCGGAGACCCGGGATCCAGTCCCACATTGGGCTCCCCGCTCGGAGGGAAGCCTGCTTCTCCCTCTCTCACTCCCCCTGCTTGTGTTCCCTCTTTGGCTGTGTTTCTCTCTGTCAAATAAATAAATAAAATCTTTAAAAAAAAATACAGCAGCTGGGCGCCTGGGTGGCTCAGTGGGTTAAAGCCTCTGCTTTCAGCTCAGGTCCTGATCTCGGGGTCCTGGGATGGAGGCCCGAACAGGCTTTCTGCTCAGCAGGGAGTCTGCTTCCTCCTCTCTCTCTGCCTGTCTCTCTGCCTACTTGTGATCTCTCTCTGTCAAATAAATAAATAAAAATCTTTTAAAAAAAAGACAAGGGGTGCCTGGGTGGCTCAGTTGGTTAAGCGACTGCCTTCGGCTCAGGTCATGATCCCGGAGACCCGGGATAGAGTCCCACATCGGGCTCCCTGCTCGGCGGGAAGCCTGCTTCTCCCTTTCTCACTCCCTCTGCTTGTGTTCCCTCTCTGGCTGTGTTTCTCTCTGTCAAATAAATAAAATATTAAAAAAAAAAGACAAAAAAAAATAACAGCAGCTTATTTGAGTCAAGGGCTCAGTCTGTTGGCCCCATGGTAGCACGTGAGTGGCTGGTGAGAGGGACGTTGTTTAGCCTGGATAGCTGGGGAGGGTCTCTCTGGGGTGGGGCCACTTCAACTGAGTCCTGAACTGTGAGAAGGACATGGCCAGGAGGAAATGTAAAGGGCAACTATCAGGCTGCAGGAAGAGTGACCACAAAAGTCTGGGGTAGGGGTGCAGGGACTGAGGAGGAACAGGTCCTGATGGATGTGTGGGAGGATGATCAAAGGTGGAGGGGACTATTAGGAGATATAACCAGAGAGAGGTCTGCTTATTCATGCTGGGAGCAGATTCCACAGAAAAACCTTTCTTCCTTTCTCTCTTTTTCATTGAGCTTTTTACTTTGCCAGGCTCCATTTCAAACCATATACATGCCAGGAATTCCTAAGGCTTTGGGGCAACCCCATAAGGTAGCTAAAGTTGTCCCCATTTTAAAAAAAGATTTTTATTTATTTATTTGAGAGAGAGAGAACATGAGCAGGGGGAGAGGCAGAGGGAGAAGCAGACTCCCCGTTGAGCAGGGAGCCCTATGCAGGGCTCGATCCCAGGACCCTGAGATCATGACCTGAGCCAAAGGCAGACACTTAACTGACTGAACCACCCATGCACCCCTGTTGTCCCCATTATACAGATGAGAAAACTGAGGCTCAGAGAGACTAAGTAACACAGGGCCACCTGGGAAGTAACCAGGAGAACTGGGATCGGAACACAACTTGGGCTCTTGGCTCTAAAACTCATACTCCTGACCATTCCCCACCCTATCATTGTCTTCTTTTGGGGTCCCCCTTATGCTTCCAGGAGAGCAGAGAATGCCTTTACACCCAGCATTCCAATTCCTCTAGGCTCCAGAGCAGATATGATAGGTACTTGTTTTAGAGAGATGGCAAGAGGTCAGAGAGGGAGAGGAGTGTGCCCAGAAAGAGCAATGAGAAGGGGTTGGGGCTGGGATGTGGACCCTGGCCCAGGAACTCCAAGATCAAAGCTCTTGTCAATTGCCCACTCTCTTCTTTGTCCTTTTCCAGAGGCCCTTCATGAATATATAAGCTTGTACATCACTGCCCCCCCCTACATTTTCAGATGTATAGTTCTATAAATTTTGACAAATTCACGGTCATGGGTCCAACATCATAATCAAGATACATCACCCCAAAAAGTTCCCTCGTGCCCCCTGTATCATCTATCCCCTCCCCATTCCCCTAGTCCCTGGTAACTACTGATCTGATCTCCATCATTATAGTTTTGCCTTTTCCAGGACGTCATTTAAATGGAACCATGCTATGTGCAGCTTTCTGCGTCTGGCTTCTTTCATTCGGCCTAATGCTTCAGACATTCATCTATGTGGTTGTGTGTATCAGGAATTCGCTCCTTTTTATTACTGAGTAGCATTCCATTATGTGAATGGACTACAGTTTGTTTATCCACTCACCGGTGCAGGGACATTGGGTTCAGGAACATCTCTGGGTCTCAGAGATCACGAATAAAGCTGGTATAAACATTCACGTACAGCTGTTTGCGCGGACAGTATGTTTTCATGCCTCAGAGGTAAATACCGAGGAGTGGATTGGCTGGGTCACACAGTAAGGGTATATTTGACTTCATAAGAAAGTGCCACATTTATTTCCCAGAGTGGCCATGTGGCTTTGCCTTCCCAGGAGCGGTGGATGAAATGGTCCAATCCCTCCTTGTCTTTATCAGCACTTGGGATCGTCAGCTTGCTTTTTTAGTCACCTAATAAGTGTGTTGCGTCTTCTCTCTGTTTCAATACAGAAAGTAGCATTCTAGACACATTTTGTAAAACGTGTTATTTTTCATTTATTAGTATATGTAAGAGAACAAGACCATGTTCCTCAACAAAAAGTCTAGTTGGAGAGACAGATACTTCCTGTCTATTATAACTCAGATTGAACAAAGCTGTAAAGGAGGAGCTTCTGGGCACTGGGGGAGCCTAGGGGAGTTACCTGCTCCAGTCTGGGTTGAGGAAGGAGGGGGTAAATCAAGGATGGCTCCCTGGAGGAGGTGCCACTGTCTAAACTGAGAACTAAGGCTGAGGAGGAGCGAGCTGGATGAAGTTGCAAGAAGATATTCTTTTTAAAAAAAAAAGATTTTATTTATTATTTGACAGAAAGATCACAGGCATTCAGAGAGGCAGGCAGAGAGAGAGGAGGAAACAGGCTCCCTGCTGCGCAGAGAGCCCTATGCGGGCCTCGATCCCATGACCCTGAGATCATGACCTGAGCCAAAGGCAGAGGCTTTAACCCACTGAGCCACCCAGGCGCCCCACAGGAAGATATTCTTGACAAGAAGAACAGCATGTGCAAAGGCCAGAAGGATACTCTGGACTTGGCACATTTGGATCCAGGACCACCTGGTTGCGGAGTCCTTCCTCCTCCTGCCTCTCCTGCCTGCCTTTGGGTCTGACCAACCCATTTAAACAGAGGTTGTGACCTTCCCTTGTAAACACTGGCACCATAGGAGGCTTCATTCCGCCTTCCAGAATAATCTAGCTGGCATTTTTTAATCACTTGCTGTGTCCACACTAATTTGGGCTCGGCCCTCACCGTCTCGCTGGGAATCTCAGCTTCACAGAGTCCCCTTTGTTCCTTTTTCTCCCCTCTGGGTCCCGGGGGATCTGCAGCATTTGCCTATGTCCTAGGAGAAAGGCAGGTGCAGGTGGGCAGAAATGAATGAATCTCTTTAGAAAATTGCCCCCTGAGACTCCCGTTAGGAACAGTAGCTAATTATCTCCTGGGATAATAAACCAGCAGTGAGTATTAATTAATAGCTCATCATGGTAGAAAAAAAAGGTTTAAGAAGAAGGGTCTGGGATGATTTTTCCTCCCTGTCCTCTGCATTACACACACACACACACACACACACACACACACACGCACGCACAAGCCCCCTCCTCAGCCGTTACTATAGAGACCTCTTTCCTACCACCCTCATGAGCATTTACAAATCTAGACTACACAGATGGTGGCCTCAGCAGGCCTGTTGTTCTCTCTTCTAAGGACAATTTCTGGAGCTCTGAGGATTAAGGAAACAGGGCTACTCTGGACAACATCTGCCTGGGGCCCTGAAACCTGACCCTCAAGCCTGGGCATGGGGAGATTAATGGAAGCATTTACCCAAAAGGAGCAGAGCACGCAAACAGGACCACACACAGGTTCCCCTCCCCACCTGCGGCTTCCAGGGAATCCCTAATGAAGGTCTCAGGCCCCAACCCCCTGAATAAGAATCTGCAGGCGCTTTTAACACTTCAGACTCTTTTGAAAGGAAAGAATCTTGAAGTGTGGGTCCTGGCATTATTACAATATATAAGCTAGTGTTTCCTGAGCATCTATTTTGTTCCAAGCCCTACACACCTTATGCATGATAAGTGCATTGTGAAGCTTTCTGTGTATAATAATCAGGACAATGCAGGTCTTCTTTTATTTGAGCTATATGCCAAGAGTTTTGTATATCATATAAGGGCAAGAATCTGACAAATTTTAATACCCATTGTACTTCCCAATGTGTAGAATAATTAGCCACCGAATGAAAAACTGAATGAATGATCTCAGCTGCTCTTCACACACATCCTGGAGTATGTTAACTAAATCCCATTTTTCAGATATGGAAGCTGGGGCTCAGAGAAGGGGAGAGACTCCCACCAAGGATGCCCAGCAAGGAGCGGCAGAGAAGGGGTCTGAAAGGAGGTCTTCCTGTTACAGAGCCCTCATCTCGCATGTTGATGAGGCCCAGAGAGGGAAAGCAACTTCGTCCAGCTCACAAAGCAGGTCAGGGACCAGCCGGGACTAGAATCCAGCTTGCCCACACCTTGTCCTGTGTGTTTCGTTCCTCTCTTATTCCTTTGCAGCCTTACCACCAAGCACAACAGCCTGCAAAAAACTGGGTCTCAGTAGATATTTGTCGATGATGCTGTGTTATCCAGAATCTCCCAAAACCTTTCTCGGGTTGTGATCTCTTTCAGTGTCACATCCCTCCAGGAGGCCAGGACTCGGAGAGCAAAGAAGTGGAAAGAGCTGCAGTTTGACACCAGAACTCGCACTTATAGCCACATTCTGTGGTTGGTGTCTGTGTTCTGAGTGGGGGAGGGATGGGAACAGAATTCTGGCGCCACAGTGGTGGAGGGGAGCACATCCATAGCTAAGCAGAGAATAAGATGTGCGTGTGTCAGGAAGGTTCTCCAAGGCCATGTCATTTGTGCAGAGACAGGAAAGGTGAGAAAAAGCCAATCAGCAAGAACTGACTTCCAGGCCAAGAGAACAGCAGGTGCAAAGGCCCAGAGGTGGGAAGCAGCAAACTGAAAGCAGGCCAGATATACCCTCCTCTCCACTGAGATCCTGGGCTACTTCCTGTGGCCAGTGATGTAGGCGGTCCTTGGAGCCTGCATTCTCCATAATAAGGATAAGGACACAGCAGGCTCAGTCCACAGTAGGTGCTCAGTTAATGCTTGTTGATGAAAGAAAGCATGAACAGAGCAAGGAACCAGAGGGAATTTAGGGAATCGGCCAGTCCGGGAATCAAAACCTCAAATGCCTGCAGAAGCCTTTTACACGAAGACCTCCCAAAACAAAAGCATCCCATCAGGAAACAGACTCCCAGTGGTGGCCAGTTCAGCATGAGTCCTCTTACCCAATCCCTTTATATTGGGGTGGGGGCTGAATTCAGAGCCATTAAAGGACACTTGTAAGTTCTCTAGTTCATAACTGAGAGCTGGACCGTGATGTGATGAGGATTAGCTTCTGTTTCCTGAATGCCTACCTTATACTTCACGTGCATTCTCTCAGTAAATACAGTCCTTCCCCCAAACAAATACAGGCGCCCCCCAATTTGTTTGTTAAACATGAGAAATCAGAGGCTCAGAGAGGTTAACTGATTCAATCTAGAGCCACACAGCAGTAAACGGCAGACTGGATTCGAACCCTTTCTGCTCAGGGCTAAGTCTTTATACTGTCCCTTCAAAAGCTGAACTTTCCATATTTTTGTACTAGAGGAAACCGACACTCAAAGGAATGTGTGTGTGTGTGTGTGTGTGTGTGTGTGTGTAATTCAATAAGGCCAACAATTTTGAGACCCCAAATCTAAAGAATCAAACCTATTGATCTGATTCGCGTTCCCAAATCCAGATTTATCCAAAATGCAGATTTATTCAATCTGGACGCTAGGTTTCTCTACCCGGGCTGCAAGCGCTCCACCCCTCCTCCCTTGCACTACGTGTACACAGTAGGCGCCTAATGAGCGCTTTGATGGCGGTCACCCACGCAGCAGGCGAGAATGCTGGGGGGAGAGGGTTCTGCTTCCCCGTCCTCCCCTCCGCGCTCAGCCTCGTCGGGGCCCGCCCAGCCCCCAGCCCCAGCCCCCAGCCCCAGCCCCCGGCCCCAACCCCCGCGCACTGCGGAGCTCTCCCTCCGCAATTACGGTAATTAGCTCCGAGCCGCCCGCTCGCGAGGGAGGAGGTAGGGAGGCGGACTTTGGCCCGGGCTGACCTGCTTCCGCGCGGGCCCCCGGATTGGTCCGCGCCGGGCACGTGACGCGAGGCGCCGACTTGTTGCTGGGCATCCCGGTGTTGCCGGGGCAACGCCGGCCGCGTGTCCTCTCCGCCAAGTGCAGAGGAGAAGTGGCTGCGCCGAGGGTCTCGAGCCTCGGCGGGAGGCGGGGAAGGGGGGATCGGGGGAGCGAGGCTAGCTGCCCCCCTCCCCCAGCTTTCCCCAGGCTCCAGTCCCCTCTGCCCAGTTGCCCTAGACCCCCATGGACGTGACATTCACATGGGTGATCACATCCCGAGCCGGGGGCCACGCACGCAGCCAGCAGGGACAGGACCCATGCCAGCGACCCCCACCTCACCCGCCCCCGGCCAACACCGCCATGAGCAGACAGGGTGTGCAGACAGAACACAGCCCCACAGAACTTGGATTTAGCAGTTACTGAAAACCCACCAGGCTCACAGCCTGCGTTCAGAGGGCAGTGACCCTAGACAAGAAATGAGACAGTCCCCGTTCCCAGATCATCGTCATCACGGGATACACGGGACCACCTCCACCTGCAGGGCCTCAGCTAAGCACTTTACCTGCATTTCCCTGCTCATGACCCTCCTATACAACCTCATTTTACAGTTGAGGAAACCAAGCTTAAGCATGAGCCTAGAAACCGAGGTGTGGCTGAGCTGGGTGCTCTGCCTCACAGCTCTAGGGCTGTAGGGAAATTGTTGGCCAAGGTTGAGGAATGCCTGGGAAAGGATCCACTTCCAAACTCCGTGGTTGTTAGCAGGACTCAGTTTTTTGGAGGGCTGTTGGCAGGAGGCTGCCCTCAGTTCCTTGCCACATGGGTCTCCCCAGCACCCTGGGTTGCTTCATTAAAGTAACCAAGCCCAGGAGACAACAGTGTCAGAGCAAGATGGACGTCACCATCATCCATGCTGTAGCATAAATCAGAACTGCACTCCTTTCTAAGGCTGGGCCATGTTCCATTACCAGTATCTCCTACCTTTGGTTTATTCAGCCATTCGTGGGCTCTTGGGATGCTTCTATCCTTTGGGTATAGTGCATTGTGTTCTGTGAACATGGGGGGGCAAACTTGGTTCTGCTCTCTTTGTCACAAGCAAGTCACTTCTAATGAACAAGGCAGTGGCTTGGGGGTGAGGGGCTACTCGAGGTTTGGGAGCAGTCAGGGAAGGATTTTTCAGGAGAGGGGAGTGACGTGTAGGTCCAGCTGATGAAGCATGAGAATGAGCCAGTGATCTGATGACAATCCGTAGAAGGGTAACCCCAGGGCAGAGAGCAAATGCCTGGAAATAGGAGTGAGCTTGTGTTTTGGGTCCCAGGAATCCCAATGTGGCTGCGTGGGAGGAGGAAGCAAGCTGGAAAGAGAGAACCCCTAGGGGCTCCCTGAGTTTTGACTGTGGCTGGTGGAGGGTCCCATCTCTCCCGAAGTGTCACCGTTTTCCAACTGTTCTAGGAGCTGATACGGGTGCAGAAGGGGATCCGTTTTGTTTATGGTGGTAAAAACATAATACAAAATTTGCCACCTTAATCATTTTAAGTATACAGTTCAGTAGTGTTGAGTGTATTCACATTGTTGTGAAACAGATCCCTAGAACTTTCCAACTCCCCAAACTGAGACTCTGTCCCCGTGAAGCATGGACCCCTCCCATCTTCAGTCTGGTTCCCACCATCTACTTCTTGTCTCTGTGGCTGGGACCCTAGCGACCTCCCATGAGTGGGATCCTATTGAATCTGTCCTTCTATGTCTGGCTTCTCTCACTGAGCACAGCGTCCTTCAGGTTCATCTATGCCATAGCAGGTGTTTGGATGTCCTTCCTTCTTTCGGTGGGACGCTATGTTTGCATCTGAGCCTTGCCTGGTGAGTTTGGAAGTCTTGATGGACAAGGAGGAATGGAAGACTTGGGGACAGTACTGGTCATGGAATGGGAGTCATAGTTCACACCAAAGGCTCAGGGTCATGGGAAAGGATAGCAAGAGGATTATGGGGTGAAAATGTCTCGAGGAAAGCTGGCAGGAGGGCCATTGGGGTGGTATGATATTGTCATTTCTATTAAGATGGGTAGAGAGATTTAGATACAGTTGTATTTGGTCTATCTCCATGTTCCTGGCACCTACCTCCTGAAACTCTTGGAATTTCCTAAGCGGTAACAGTAAGAAAGGTTTTTCAATTGCCAGTGATTTAATCAATCATGCCTACATAATGCAGTCTCCATAAAAATTCTCTCAAGTGTGGGGTTTGGAGAAATGTCTCGTGAGCACAGGGAGGCACTGGGAGGGTGTGAGAGCTCCGGACTCTTCCCCGAACCTCGCTCTGTGCGTCTCCCCCATCTGACCGTTGCTGGGGGTATCCTTTTGTAATAAATAGTAATCTACTAAGTTAACTGTTTTTCCTGAACTCTGTGGGCTTCTTTGGCAAATTACCCAACTTGTAGTGGGTTGGTCAAGAGCGCAAGTGACAACCTGCACTTTTTCTGTTTTTTTTTTTTTAAGACATTCTTTTTTTAAAAAGATTGTATTTACTCATTTGATACACACAGAGAGAGAGATCACAGGTAGGCAGAGAGGCAGGCAGGGGGGGAGACAGACTCCCTGCTGAGCAGAGAGCCTGATGTGGGACTCGATCCCAGGACCCTGAGATCATGACCTGACTCGATCCCAGGACCCTGATATCATGACCTGAGCCGAAGGCAGAGGCTTAACCCTCTGAGCCACCCAGGCGCCCCTGGTTTTTTTTTTTTTTTTAAGATTTTATTTATTTATTTGTCAGATAATGAATGAGAGCACAAGCAGGGGGAGCGGCAGGCACAGGGAGAAGCAAGCTCCCTGCTGAGCAGGGAGCTGGATGTGGGAATCGAGCCCAGGACCCTGGGATCATGACCTGAGCTGAAGGCAGATGTTTAACCAAATGAGCAACCCAGGCGCCCCCAACTTACACTTTGGATTGGAGTCTGAAAGGGGGAAGTCTTGTGGGATAGAGCCCCTACTTGTGGGATATGACACTGTCTCCAGGTAGATGGTGTCAGAATCTAGTTCAATTGTAGGACAGCCAGCTGGTGTCTGAGACTTGCTTCATGCCGGAAAAAAGCCCACAGTTTGTTGTCAACTAAGGTGACCATGTTCCTTTCCTGCTCTTGCCTTCTACGGCTCCCTGTAGCGCTCAGGGCACAGTCTACGCCTTAGTTTGCTCATCTTCAAAATGGGGCTACTAACAGCATCAACGCCCTTGGCATGCAGTGGGAATAAAATGAGCTAAGGCAAGGGAGGCACTCACGTGGTGCCGGGCACAGAGTCTGCACTCAAGAAATAATACTGACATGCTTATAATTATCTATATGACAATTATCATCTTAAACACACTTTTAAAAAAGATTTTATTTATTTACTTGAGAGAGAGACAATGAGAGAGATAGCCCAAGGAAGGGAAGGTCAGAGGGAGAAGCAGGCTTCCCGCTGAGCAGGGAGCCCGATGCAGGACTCGATCCTGGGACTCCAGGATGATGACCTGAGCCGAAGGCAACCGCCCAGCCAACTGAGCCACCCAGGCACCCCTAAGCTTTTATTTTTGGGATGATTATAGATGTCGTACGCAATTATAAAAATAAGCCGTGTCCCAGGTTCCCACAGTGATAACACCCCTGCAAAATCTGCAGTATGTAACAGCAGGTCCAGAACACCGACCTTGAACTTCTGTGAAGTTCTTCCGAACCCACCCCTGAGCCCCTGGCAACCATGAATCCTTCCTCCATTTCCACAATGTTGCCATTTCAAGAATGTTCTATAAATGGAAACACACATCATGTAACCTCTTGGGATTGATTTCTCTCATCCCACGTGATTCTCTGGAGACCCATTCAGGTTTCTCCATGTTATCCCAAGCTGGTCTGCCGAGTAGTTCCATATATTGATTTTTCATTTTTATTTTGAAAAGAATATTAAAAGTTGCGAGAATAGTATCATGACCTCTTGGGTCATCGCCTCACTTTGTCATGTTCACATTTCCGTATATATACCTCATCATTGTCACCAAGCCCCTTAGGAGACTTGCTGCCTCTGAGAAAAAGGTTGCTTTCTTTTCTTTTCTTTTTTTTTTTAAGATTTTATGCATTTGTCAGAGAGAGAGAGAGAGAGAGAAAGCACAAGGGGGGAGAGCTGCAGAAACAGAGGGAGAAGCAGGCTCCCCGCTGAGCAAGGAGCTCGATGTGGGCATCAGTCCCAGAACCCTGGGATCATGACCTGAGCCGAAGACAAATGTTTAACCAACTGAGCCACCCAGGTGTCCTGAAAAAGCTGTTTTCTTACATAATGAGGATACAGCAAATTCATGAAATTTAACATGGAGTCACTATCACAATCCAATGTGTAATCTCATATTCAAATTCTGCCAACAGTCCACATCGACCCTTTATGGCTCTTCTCTTTTCCGATCTGGGTCTAGGTAGAATCATGCGTCGTGTGTGGTGTTTTGGGGACCTGCTATCTTTACTTTCCGTTACATTTGAAAAGAGCAGAGAAGTTGTTTTGTGGTTGGTTTTGGTTTGGATTTGTCCAGCCCGCTCTCCAACTCCTCTTATTCTTTCAATGTGCACTTACTGAGTACCTACTGTGTACCAGGTACTGATGTCTTGCAGCACACAGGACCTCCTAGCTGTGTAATAAAACTATCGAGTGGATGAATGGTAGTGACACTTGAAATTTCTGGCCCTTCCTGGCCAAACATCTGGCTGTACCATTCAACTTGCTGTGTCTCCTTGCACTGGGCACTTTCCCTCTCTGGGCTTCAGTTTCCTCCCGTGGAAAAGGTGGCCAATGCTAGTCTTTACCACTCATGGGGGGTTCTGAAAAGCCAATGGACTAGCACCATGGTGAGACTGGTAAATACTGAACGTACACGAAACAAAGTTAACTCTTGGGATTTTTATTATTCTGTGGCTCTAGTACCGGGTTTCTCCATCTCGGCACAGCTGATATTCAGAGCAAGATCTTTCTCTAGGGTGGGGTTGTCCTGTGCATTGGAACGTGTTGAATACATCTCCGCCCCCGCCCACTCGATCCCAGGAGCTCCTTCTCCTAAGTTGTGACAGCTGCAAGTGTCTGCAGACCATCGAGTGTCCCCTGGAAGGGGGAGAATCGCCCATGGGTGAGGACCTTTGATCCAAGATACCTGATTTTAAAGAATGCGGATGACGGGAGCAATGCACAGTTAGGTGAAACCCATACCTGCCCAGCGAAGGGCTGAGAGGGGCCAATGAGTCTAATGTCAGTTTATAAGCATCTTGGAGCTTAGGGTCTCTGGTTGCACAGGGTAAGATTTCCCAAGCTGTGGTCAGACACTGTCCTTGCTGCCCAGCCTGCCTGGGTCCCCGGAACACCACCCGCCCTCAGTTCCTCTGCTGTATCTCTGCGGGTCTGGGTCTGCAAGCCGTGAGAGCAGGGGTTCAGGTTTCGGCTCCGGGCAGCTGCTGGGAGGCCCCGGGCAGGTGAAGGGCTTGGGGGTGAGGTTCTGATGATGAAGGTGGGGCCCGAAAATCCCTGGGTGGCTCTTGTCTCTTGCAGAGTGTCCCAGTTCACCCGTGGCGCCCGGCTCAGGGACCCGAGAGACGAGCAGAGTCTGCGTAGGTGTGCGGTCACATGAGCGGGCACGTGAGGTCGTGTCCTGTGTTTCTGGAGACATTTTTGGTGTGAGGTGCTATTGGTATATAATGGGTAGAGGCCACGATGCTGTTGAACTCCCTGCGATGCAGAGGGTGGCACCCGCACAAGCAGAACTCCTCTGGCCCCAAATGTCAATAGGGCCAAGGTGAAGGAGGCTTGGTCTGGGGCAATGGACAGGGGCGAGAGCCAGGTCTGCACACTCATCCCGTCTTCAGCCAAGCATGACGTCGCACAGCCGCTGACCACGGCATTCTCTTCATCTTTTCAAAAATAATCTTATGGGTTGTCTTTTCTGCATTCAATTGGTGCATATTCTCTGCAGATAATTTAAAAACTAGGGGAAAAACAACAAAGAAAATAAAATAAAACTCACCCACCACCACCCCATGAGAGGGAGTTGCTGCCAGCCATTTCTAACATCCTCCCCCACTTTTCCCTAATATATCTGTTCTCCCTTGTGTGTTTACAAAAAGGGAATCATCGACACATTACTGCCCTTTGCAGATGGAAAACATCTTTTCATGATTTGAAAGTCTCTCCTCTGCTCTATTTCCTGGTTCAGCTCTCTCATGATTTAAGTAATGAGTGCCCATTGCTGGACAGCTAAGTCGTTCGGTTTAGGGGCAAAGGAACTCTGGGACTGAACTCTCTGTACACGCTCACATTTCTTTCTGCAAGGGTGAGTCACCAGAGGTAGAAATGCCCTATCAGCAGACATGCTAGTTTTATTTTTTACTTTTTTTTATCAAATGTATTTTTTTTTAAAGATTGTATTTATTTGACAGAGAGAAACACAGCCAGAGAGGGAACACAAGCAGGGGGAGTGAGAGAGGGAGAAGCAGGCTTCCCGCCGAGCAGGGAGCCCGATGCGGGACTCGAACCCGGGTCTCCGGGATCATGACCTGAGCCGAAGGCAGTCGCTTAACCAACTGAGCCACCCAGGCGCCCCTCAAATGTATTTTTTATGAAGATTTTATTTATTTATTTGAGGGAAAGAGTGAGTGAGAGAGAGCACAAGCTGGGGGAGGGGCAGAGGGAGAGGGAGGAGCAGACCCCCCCACACACCTTTAAAATGAGTAAGACCATCTCCACCTGCTTCTTTTTTCTGTTCTAATCACACCAGAAGCCTGGGCCCCATGTGACTCATTTTCCTGTTGGTGACATGACCTGATGCTTGGAAATACCTTCATTCATTTGCTCATTCAGCAAACATTTATCGAGCACCTGCTGTGTGCCACACATTGTTCCAAATGAGCAATGAACAGGGTAGAGAAACATCCCTGCCCTTATGGGGTTCATGACCTATAAAGGGGGATATAAACACTATACAATGAAACATCTTAACATAGGCAGTTGGAAAAAAAAGTATAGGGGGGCCTAAGTGAGCATTTATCAGGTGGACAGGGCCGGTGTCCCTGATGACGTGACGTCTGAGCTGAGACTGAAGACTGTGTTGGCGCGACTGGGAGAAACAGTGAGGAGATTAGTACTGGAGGAGGGCGTAGCATGTGCAAAGGCCCTGGGGTGCAAGGAGTGTGCTCCATACTGGGTGCAACCAGGCCTGTAAGAGTGAAGTAAGTGGGAAGGATCCTGGCCAGAAATGTCACTGGGAGGATCCCGATTTTTTTTTTTTTAAGATTTTATTTATTTGACAGAGAGAAACACAGCCAGAGAGGGAACACAAGCAGAGGGAGTGAGAGGGAGAAGCAGGCTTCCCGCCGAGCAGGGAGCCCGATGTGGGCCTCGATCCCGGGTCTCCGGGATCATGACCTGAGCTGAAGGCAGTCGCCCAACCAACTGAGCCACCCGGGTGCCCCTGAGGATCCCTATTTTGACAATAACTGAGACTAAGCTAGGTGTGGGGAAGTGGGGCTTGGCAGGTTTGGAAGGTTAAAGCATCTTTCAGTGGAGCGGGTGCTGAGGAGGGGTCAAGAGGCCTGGGGGGAGGGGAGGCGCCTGGGTGGCTCAGTCATTAAGTATCTGCTTTTGGCTTGGGTCATGATTCCAAGGTCCTGGGATCAAGCCCCATATCAGGCTTCCTGCTGAGCAGGAAGCCTACTTCTCCCTCTCCCACTCCCCCTGCTTCTGCTTCCTCTCTCGCTGTGTTTCACTCTGTCAAATAAATAAATAAAATCTTAAAAAAAAAAAAAAAAGAGGGCAGGTGGGGAGTGGCTGAGAGGTTGGGCACAGGGACAGGTCGCACAGGGACAGGCAGGGTGAGGGGCAAGGGCGTCTAACACCCTGAGCACCTGCTCTGGGGCCTGGAGGGCAACCCCAAGTCCCTCCCCCTGCACTAGCACCAAGATCCCATATCCTGTCCTCCAACAGGAGAATCAGAGCAAAGCCTAAAGAGGAGACTGAAAGGGTAACCCTTGCGGGCCCCAGGAAAGCTTTATTTCTCTTCCCTTCCAGAACTTTCAACACATTTCTATACCTATTAAATTCAAAGCCAGAAAAACTTATAGCAAGGCAGCAAAAGTTTTCATCAAACACTGAGAGAGAGAAGAGGAGGGCAGAGGAGAGTGGGGGGGGCAGGGGAGAGTCAGAGAGAGAAAGAGGGCAGGGGAGGGCAGAGGAGAGTCAGAGAGAATGAGGGCTGGGGAGCGTCAGAGAGAGAGAGAGAGGGCAGGGGAGGGACAGAGCAACTGGAAAATGCAAGGAACGTC